>JALGBA010002190.1:32500-37623 GCA_023970755.1 Azemiops feae | reverse complement strand
GTGTATGAATATATATGTGTGTGTATATGTATATGTATATATGTATGTGTATATATGTATATGTATATGTGTGTAGTATATGTGTATGAATATATGTGTGTGTATATGTATATGTATATATGTATGTGTGTATATGTATATGTGTGTGTGTGTTGTATATGTATGTGTATGAATATATGTGTGTGTGTGTATATATGTATATGTGTATATATGTATATGTGTGTGTATATATATATATGTATGTATGTATGTATATATGTGTGTGTGTGTGTGTGTGTGTGTGTTATTTATTTATTCATTGGCTTTTATATCTCGTCAATTTTTCATGTTCAACGTCGAAACAAAACGCGGTAAAAATAATGAAATACCATCAAATATGGGTATCAAAATAAGCAGCAAAACCCAGAGATAAAGACAGCAAGCCTGCAGATAAAACATAGGAGGTAGAATTAAATAGATTTCTACAATAAACAAATAAGGTCTCGAGAACAATTAACGCATCTGAAAAACACAATGCTTCATGGAAAAGCCCTACAATTTAGGTACCATCAGAAAAAATGCAGAGAAGACCTCCGTTCTAGTAGCTGGACATTTGAACAGTTCCAAAACTTGAAGTACTTAAAAAGGTTTCTGAGATAAATTGGAGATGTTAGTTAAGCCCAAGTAAGGACTCTAACTTTGCGTTATGGGAAAAGGGATCAATTTTATTTGCTTTTAATCCCCCCCCCCTCCAGACGGAGGTTGTTTTAACCTGAGATGCCAGACTTTGAACATATTGACCTAGGGAAAGTTTGAGAGATTAATATGCTCATGATCATTCTGCAAAGAAATATGTCAGCCATCAAATAATATTAATGTGCGGTATATACATTTCACCACTGAATAGCAATACATCTTGTTATATTCCTTTCAACTGCCTTGGATCAATGACAAAAGAAACATATGGCAAATACTGTGAAATAATTGGATAAATAAGCAAAATTTCATCAAGAACAGCAACGTAAATTGGGCTGTTGGGCAACCAGCTTTTATCTGGATAGTTCAAAGAGATGAAGTTAAAAAAAAAAACCTAGTGTGGCTTGATCCTTGCTTCTTGATCTCAGGTTGGGTTTGATCAATTTTGATCCTGCCGTTTATAGTTCTTGCAAACAAAAGTTAATAAAAGTGCTACCGTTATGAAAGGTTATCCGAAGGGATCCAATGCATGATATGTTGTTTTGGTTTATAAGTTGCTGAAAACACGAGTAGCCTTCGAGTCAACTGGATAGCAGGTCTTATTCACACTTCCCACTTTTTGTGGGTTTTTGTAAAAAAAAAAAAAAAAAAAAAGTTAGGTTTACGGAGAAAATGGTTGGAAGGGCTAATGTAAGCTTGGATGCCTAGTAGCCAGGAATGTATAAACTCTGAATACTTTTGGTCTATTAAAGGAGATTTGCAATCTCCTAGAGGAGATTTGCAAAAATAAATAAGAGTTATTCCATTAGAAAAAAAAAGGCAGTTTTACACACACCACACACACACAAATTTTCCCCCCCAAAAAAACCTATCTGGTTCATTAACAGCACCCGTATCCCCCTCCCCCAAATCCTTTAACTCTCTTGGCTGCCTGGTTTCCATCCTCTACTCTGAAAGAAAGAAATTGCTCTTCTTTTACTGACTGGTAGGTTGGAAAAAGATGCTTAGCAACCGCATTCCTGGGCCTTAAGTAGCGGCAAGACTCTTGCTGAACTCTTTGAAGTGACTGTCAGGCCAGATTTAGTTTGTTTTAGCACATTGTCTACTTGTCCAGATGTATCAGGAGATAAAAAGGAGTCATGTTTACACTTTGGGTTTCCCCCCCCTCCCTCCCTCCCTCCCTTAAGATGTAATTAAAACCCAGTTTTGATGACTCTCTGGGAGACTGGAGATGAAATAGAGAGCAGGAACTAGCTGGAGGAAAGCAGAAGTAACTCATTTGTTCTTCTAACACCTGATATATACACATATAAATACACACACACACACACACACACACATACATACATACATACATACATACATACATACATACATACATACATACATACATACATACCATACATACTGGCATATATATATTTCAGGAAATTGTGGGCACTCCATCACTGGAGGTTTTTCAGAAGAGACTGGACAATCACTTGTCTGAGATGGTATAGCTTCTCCTGCTTGAGCAGGGGGCTGGACTAGAAGACCTCCAAGGTCCCTTCCAGCTCTATTCTATTCTATTCTATTCTATTCTATTCTATTCTATTCTATTCTATTCTATTCTCCATTCCATCCTATCCTATCCTAACCTATCCTATCCTATCCTATCCTCCATTCCATTCCATTCCATTCCATTCCATTCCATTCCATTCCATTCCATTCCATTCTATTCTATTCTATTCTATTCTATTCTATTCTATTCTATTCTATTCTATTCTATTCTATTCTATTCTATTCTATGAAAACAAATAAAAATGCATATATATATATATCGTAAACCAAATGTGTATACACACACACACACACACACACACACACACACATATCTGCTACGAGTTGCACAAAGAGCCATGGAAAGAGACATTCTCTCTCTTCTTCTTATATTCCATTGTCCAGCTTGAGCATATCAACCTAAATCCAATCTCTTGTAACCTCTGAAGAGATACGGAAGAGAAAAATTGTGATTCTTACTGGAACTTGAATCAGAGAACGTCTGTGCCCCACTAAGCTTAAATTAAAACTATTATGCAGGGCAAAGCTAATTAAATGTCCCACTAAATGGAAACCCTACAGTACGTATGCGTAATCTTGCAAATGTTTTTGGAGTGTGCAGGTACATTCACCATAGCAGCCTGGTTGTAAGCGCCGTTTAAAATGTGCACACTTCAGGAACAACCTGGTTCCTGAACTAAATACTTCACCAGTTCTTTTGAGCAAGCTAGGTGCTTAAACATTTTAGCTTACGTAGGCAAGAACTTCTTCTCTTTGCAATTTTGAAAAGGTTACACCACAGCACCCCCTTCTGCTAACTAAGCTGAGTAGTTTTAGCTCATCTTCCATACAGTATCACGACTTTCCTTCCAGTTAACTTTTTCCCAGACTTTGTGCCAAAGCGTAAGCATGAGAGTTAATGTGCATTAGGTATTAGTTTGTATGAATTGCTAACATAGAAATGAAGACTGCAGGATTAGTGATAGAGAAAGCAAACCTGATTTGGATTACAGTGAGTGCTCAGGCCTTGAACAATTATTTTAGGCTGAAGCAGTCAAACCCGTCTCGATCCTCTCTACCCAGTTGTATTCAGGATGCATTTAGTGTGTTTTTGTTGCTATGCACTGTCTTCAGCTCACCCAAGAAAATAAATCATTGTGAACTGAAACGCTGTTGAAGTACTGAGAAGACTCCAAATGTGTAAACAAAAGGCCAAAAGATGACAAATTACATCTAAAAGAGGCATGCAGGGAAGTGGCGTTTAAACATGGTTTAAAAATCCTACTGTACGTAATTACCATTAACTATGCTCACCTTTGTTTAGGTAAGCAGAATGAATAAAATAGAATAGAGTAGAGTAGAGTAGAGTAGAGTAGAGTAGAGTAGAGTAGAGTAGAGTAGAGTAGAGTAGAGTAGAGTAGAGTAGAGAAGAAAAGAGTAGAGTAGAGAAGAGAAGAGTAGAGTAGAGTAGAGTAGAGTAGAGTAGAGTAGAACAGAATGGAGAATGGAATGGAGTGGAGTGGAGTAGAGTGGAGTGGAATGGAATGGAATCTTATATCTTATAGTTATATATCTTATATATTTTATATCTTATATATCTTATATCCAGTGGTGGGATTCAAATATGTGAACAGCCGGTTCTCTGTGTGGATGCCGCTTCCAGAAGTCCGTTCTGGGCCCGGGCAACAAAAAATTAGCTACCGGTTGTGCCGAAGTGGTGCGAACTGGCTGAATCCCATCACTGCTTATATCTTATATCTCTTGTATCTTATATCTCTTATATCTCTTGTATCTTATATATCTTATATATCTTATATATCTTATATATCTTATATATCTTATATATCTTATATATCTTGTATCTTATATATTATATCTTATGTTTTGAAATGTCTGCAAGAAAACAAGCAAACTCGGAGAGCACCAAGGACCTCTCAGCCACTTGTTTGAAATCGGTATAGACTCTCCTGCTTGTTCAGGGAGTCGAACTAGATGACCTCCAAGGTCCCTTCCAACTTTATGTTCTGTGACATACATGGCGAAGCAGGTTCATAGAAGATGCCGAGGTACTCGCCCCAAACCAAAAATGCTGGAGATCCCTTGCTTTCCAATACATTCCACACAGCCTGGGAGGATCTAATCCTAATGCTAAAAATGCCGTCGTCACAAGAAGATTATTGCAACTCCTGCAATTTCTTTGGATCCCTTAAAAGAAACAAAAAAACGTGTCGCTTTGGTTCTTCTTCCAGCATCTGGCTCAGGGGCCGATGCAGGGATCATCCCGTATTTTTGCTAGAAGAAGGTCCTTTGAGTTCTGGATCTAATTATTTGTTGCTTGGGGTTCCAGCTTGGAGATCCTTATGTCCAGCTCGGCCGTTGCATGCAGCAGATGTTTTGCCTGTTCTTCCAGATCAGTTCTGCCCGGGACATCTGCTCTTAAGTTATCCCAGAAATCTTACAGCGGAGATGAAAGACTGTGGGGAAATCAGTGATACCCATCAAAATCAGTTTGAGTAATGTGCTGTAAGGTTTTCTTAAAATGAGCTCATGGCTTATTTTAATTTCTAAAATCCTTGTCATGAGCGATCGCGTAGCGGCCTCCACTATGAACCACCCGGTGGGGGTTTCTTGAGTCGAAGGGCGGGGCAGAAAGGCAGTCAATCAATACGAAACTAAAAAACTAAAAAAAGAAAAGTAAAAAAATAAAAATAAAAACCAGAGGAAACAAATCGTCTGGCTGAATCAAATGTGCAAGAAGTTACAGTAAAACTAATCAATTTTGAGCGCTGCAGAAAGAGTCATTCCTCGTGATTGCATAAAGGCTGGTGGCCTTTGATCAAAGGGAAGCCATTCAAATCTAGTCCTTAATCCAATCCAATCCTCTTTTTTTTTTTTTTTGAAAGGCATTT
>JALGBA010002190.1:0-27500 GCA_023970755.1 Azemiops feae | reverse complement strand
GGACAGATGCGCACAGCTGTCTATGGACTTCTCCATAAAATTGCAGAGTTCCCACACTATGAATCACAGGGTAGGGGAGAGGTCTCCAGCATGCATTGCTTTATCACGTCTGCTCTATTTATCCTTTTTAACATTCTGCATGATTTCACTGTTAGTTGTTGTTAGCAGTTTTTCATGATCCCCTTGATGTGAAAGTAGAAGGCAGATGAGAAATGTTAAAAACATTTAAATGGGATCCGGTTTCATTCACTAGGGTAGAGGTCCTAGCAGACTGAACGAGAGGAATACTATATATAATATTGTTAAGATCGTAACTAGGTAGCATAGTTCTGTGGTCAGAGATAGATGGTTTGAAAAACGGGGTCAAAGAGGCTATCTAGGTCAAAATTGAACAGCCCTCCCTCAACAGAGAGGGAGGGAAATGACATCCTCTATCTCCAGTCTACAACACAAATCCTTTCAGCAGCTCCAAGAAGGCTCCACACCCATTTGCACCACTCAGGTGACCCTGAGGACACAGGTAAACCTCCAAGTGGCCTCAACGACTCTCTAAAAGAAGGCAAATGACCAGCTGTCTGCAAGGAGTATAAATCCTTCCATTTCCCCACCATCCAGTCAGAGCTGAAGAAGCTTCTTGGATGAGAAGCGAAACGTCTTCGAAGAAAAAACAAGAAAGCCCAGTTGCCTCCTGGGAAAAAAGCACCTTTGGGGATAACCTTTCTTTATCCTGTCCTTGAAGACTTGTACAGAAGAAGCCTACTTGACATGAGCAGCCCTCAAGCCCCACAACGCCCATTATTGTTTCTCATTTTGTTAAAGCACGGGTGGTATTTATACTTGAATGGGAGAAAGATTTTTTTACTCGTTCTAACTTAGCTGGAAGATTCTTTCAGCCTGAAACAATGCTCAGTTTTTCCCCCACCACCACATCAAATTGTTTGCAATTTATCAAAGTCAACCATTGCCAGCTCAAAATGATTCAAGGTCCTCTTCATTTCTGTTTGCTAAAAAAAAAAAAAATACGCCATTTCTGTCTCTTTACAATATATTTTATGACCGTTTTGGCAAGTGTCAGCATATTGTTACTGCCTAGTCTGTTTAGGGGACATCTCAGGAGTACTTGTGGTGACGAAAATCTATGCCCCCCTCTCAAAAAAAATCCTTAATGAAACACTTATTTGTTCTTTAGTGCCGTGGTCAAATGTCTGATAATTTTTTTTCCCCTCCCGAAAACAAGTTCCATTTTCTGTAAGGTTAGCAGGTCTTCTCATTAAAGCCAGTAAAGATTAGTCCACTCCTGATAATGTCATCCAGCTGGTATTTCTTCCTAATTAAAATGTCTCTATATAACTAATTTATGCTGCAGGTTTATCAACAGCCAGGGCCTCCCAGGGGCTCCTGTGGCATTGCAATGTTGTTTAAAATTAAAAAAGAAAAAAAAAAGCTCTTTGGACCTTTAGCAAGAAAAGTTAAAAAAAAAAAAGGAATATTGGCAAAGATGACATGCCACCTGTTGGACTCTTCAACACTCTTCAACACACAACAACTATTTGTCATAAATCACTGGCAGAGCCCTGACCTTCCTCTCTCTTGCAACTAAGTTTGCGGTAGCTTGGCAGAAAGCGAGATCTATGTCTCTCTTCTTAAAAAAAAAAAAAAAGCAGATGTCCTTCTTCCTTCACGCTGATAAATTAAATTGTCAACCGTACAATATTTATATCCCAGCTTTTCGGTGGGGGAGACTTGTGTTAGTTCACTGCAGCAAAAACAGCCCCCCCCCAATCCGGGGACACCTGAAGCATCCAAAAATTTATTGTGGCCTGAGCTTTACCGGATTAAAGCTCATTTTGTTAGATTCAAGGAATCTTGATCCTTCGTTGGGAAAGATAAATTGTCCAATAAACTAGGTGAACAGGGGGGATCATAGGACCAGGAAAAGAAATGGGTAGAATAGGACCTTCCGTGTATTGTGCTGAAACAAATGTATAATTTACAAGATTGGGGGGGGGACAGCCTTCCCCAGGATGCTAATTTGATGCCTCCAGAAATTGTTAAAATAATTTTCTATACTGAGAAAGATCTCAGTATACAATCCTGGGTTGTATAAACAGGGGCATAGAATCAAGATCACGCGAAGTACTAATACCGCTTTATAAAGCCCTAGTAAGACCACACCTGGAATACTGCAGCCAATTTTGGTCACAACATCACAAAAAAGATGTTGAGAGTCTGGAAAAAATTCAGAGAAGAACAACTAAGAAGATCCAAGGCCTGGAGACCCAAACATATGAAGAACGGCTGCGGGACTTGGGTCTGGCTAGTCTAAAGAAAAGAAGAAATAGGGGAGACATGATAGCGGTGTTCCAGTATCTGAGGGGCTACCACAAAGAAGAGGAGGTCAGGTTGTTCACCAGAGCACCAGAGGGGAGGACGAGAAACAATGGTTGGAAGCTGATCAAGGTGAGAAGCAACCTGGAATTAAGGAGAAACTTCCTGACAGTGAGGACAATCAACCAGTGGAACAGCTTTGCCTTCAGAAATCGTGGGCGCTCCATCACTGGAGGTTTTTAAAAAGAGACTGGCAATCACCTGTCTGAGATGGTATAGGTCCTCCTGCTTGTGCAGGGGGCTGGACTAGAAGACCTTCAAGGTCCCTTCCAGATTCCATTCCATTCTATTCCATTCCATTCCATTCCATTCTATTCTATTCTATTCTATTCTATTCTATTCTATTCTATTCTATTCTATTCTATTCTATTCTATTCTATTCTATTCTATTCTATTCTATTCTATTCTATTCTATTCTATTCTCCAACCTGAAGGTATTCAAGTTGAATTCTTTTAGAATTGACTTAGTTTGGATTTTTTTTTCCTGGCTAGTTTCCATCCATTGTTTGTTGCCTTCTGGTACTTTGGAAGATAAGTTGACCCCTCATGAGGACTCAGGCTCAGCTTAGTAGATATGTTGGTAACATGGTGACTTCATTATGTATTCATGCAGTTTTCTTGGCCACAGTATGATAAAATGAGGACCCAGATTGTTGGGGGCTGACTCTGTAAATTGCTTAGAGAGGGTTGTAAAGCACTGTGAAGCGATATATAAGTCTACGTGCTCTTGCTATTGCTAAACATTTATGCCAACCATCTTAATGTTACAGCTGCTCTGGATGGCTTACAATAATACAAAGCTATTAAAATTAAGAAGATTAAATAAGAAGCTAAAAGAATGTTACTAAAGAATGAGTAACACGGAGGGGTAGGGGTCTTCTCTCTACGCCATCAGCCAATTTAAAAAGAGTGACAAAATACGAATAAATCCATTCTTAACTTAAAGGCTTTTCCGGACTCTTTGCAGTTCTGTTAGTTTTTCAGCCCAGGCTATTTCCCATACTTTTAAATACCATTGATCCAAAGAAATACGTTCTTTAGTTTTTCAATATTTTGCTGTAGTAAATCTGACAGCTAACAACAAAAATTGAATTAAGACTCGTTTAAAATGTCCTGGGAAAAAACAGACAATATAGCGCTACGTCAATAATTTACTGCACCCTGGCAGTAAATACATATAACAATAAATTAGATAATGATCAAGTCTGTAATCCTATTAAAGTCCTTTATTTTCCTATTCTTTGATAGTGCATGTCTTCACAGGCTTAAAACTGGGGAAATCAAGGAATAAAAGAAAAGGAGAGATCAAGAACCAACGTCTTTTTTTTAAAAAATCTTCTCAGAACATCTAAAATATGTTTTCAGTATAGATTTGCGATTAGGGATATAGCTCTTAATGGTGCTGCCTAACAGCTGGAGGATCTAGTTCTTACTTATGAAATAAAGAAATATTATTTTTATGGTTCCAAGACAAAACCAACTCGTTATGGACATACCCGTATAGTTTTCGTACACCACAATATAGAAACAATTATCCATTGCAACCTCATAGGATCTTCTTTGAATTCACAAACCATCTCTTTAATCTGATATCCCTGTTGATCTGATCCAGCCCTTGGCACATCCTATTTCCCAGGGTGAAAATAATTTCAAACCAATAATTCCCTGAATATTCCGACAATGTTCCTAGGTTGCAAATAGACTTGACAAAAAAGCAGAGAGGAACTTTATGAATATAAATACTGGAATCCTGCTATCATGTCCCCCCTAAGTCCTTCTTTTCTCTAGACTGGCCATTCCCAAATCCTGCAACCGTTCTTCCTCATATGTTTTAGTCTCCAGGCTTTTAATCATCTTAGTTGCTCTTCTTTGCACTTTTTCCAAAGTCTCAATATCTTTTTTCGTAATGCGGTGACCAAAACTGGATGCAGGATTCCAGGTGCGGCCTTACTAAGGCCTTTATAAAGCGGTGCAAATACTTTGTGTGATTTTGATTCTGTGCCTCTGTTTATACAACCCAGGATTGTATTAGCTTAAAATGGAGTAATTCTTGGTATACCCAGAGAGAAACCTTGGGAAATGAACCACATCACTCTACATTACATCTGGAATAGATTACTAAATAAAACATTGCTTTAAAATCCTTTGGCAACTGAAGAAAAGAGGCAACTTTTAATTTTTGTTTGCATGTTCATATCCTTCTCTCTCCCTCTGCATCAGTCGTAGAGGTTTGTTCATGGTCATTTTTCTAATATACCTGGAACCTCCGCTGTGTTTGTCAAAACTGTCCTCAAGGCAAGCTGTCACACATCAATCCTTTCGGTATCAAAATATTGTGGCAAAGAGTCAAGCCTACAATTCTTCTTTACAACTGGTGTTCGGAAAATTGTTAAGGGTGCCGTGTCATCTGTTGCTTAAAATGGGGGCATTTTGCTAGTACACAGGCAATATTCCCATTATGTAAATCAGCATATATATATATATATTTCCCCAGCCAGCTGTAAATTTTGCAAAATAGTTTCAGCGTGCAATTAACTAGCATTTGTAACCGCAAACTCTGTGGAGAAGTAATGAGACTCTTGTATTTTTGACAGGGAAGTATATACAGAAAAAGCACTAAGAGGCCTTTAAGAAACTCTTCTGTTCTGGCTTTTTTTTTTTTTTTTTTCTTAACGTGGAAAAGAAAGCTAAATGGTCCCTTCACTCCAGTATCCTTTTAAAAAGTTCTTGAATTTTGATCTGTCAGTAGTATTTGCTGAAAAGGCAGAGTTTCCTTCCAGTAATTTTAAGAAAAGCTATCATCAAACTGTCAACAGCCTAAATTGAGATTAAAACTACTGAAGAGAAATCTTTGCTATTATCAGGGTTTCAGCTAAGAGCCCCGAAGAGCAGACAGAAAAATATTTGAAAGGTCTGAAATGGACCAGCTTCGTTTCTTTTGATCCATTGGAGAAACCTTGGGGAAGGGTGAATAGGTCATTTTTTAAAAAAAAATAAGTGACAAAAGCTTAAACACACTAACCTGGGTTTACAGACAAGTCAAAATACAGCGTAGGGAAAGCACCTGTGGTTTATACACTGTTGTAAATTAGTTGGGAACACCAGAGGAGTCTGCTCTGACATGAATATCTTCCATTCTTCACCTTGCATGCTAAATTTTAACATATGCTATGAATGTCCCATTAGCAAGTTCTACTTTTGAGAACGCTGTTCCTGTTCTGAATATTGGGATGGGCAGGTTTTTTTTTTGTTTGTTTTTTTAATCTCAGGGCTTAGGAAACTACTTCAATCAAATCAACTCAACAGGCCTCCATCAAGATGTTGAGGGCTGAGTTTTTGAATGGGGGGTAGGCAGGATCAAGGGAGGAAGTTTCAGTATAAGAGACAAAAAGTCTTGACTTAAGTCAGGGGTCTTCAAACTTGGCCCTTTTATGACTTGTGGACTTCAACTCCCAGAATTCCTCAGCCAGGCCCTCGTTTTTCTGGGTATGGGCCATTTAGGTTTTGCAGTTAACATCTGGATTTGAAGGAAGGTTTGAATATGAAAACGAAGACATGGCCTTTCTAGTTAAATACATCCTAGTTAACTATATAGAGACAGTTTGGTCTAGTGGTTAAGGCATCAGGTTAGAAAGAGGGAGACTGTGAGTTCAGGTCCTGCCTTAACCACAACAGCCAGGTGGGTGTCTTTGGGCCAATCACAGAAGACCGTGAGTTTTAATGCCGCCTTAGCCATGAAAGCCAGGTGGATGACTTTGGGCCAATCACAGGAGGGGTGAGTTCTAGTCCTGCCTTAGCCATGAAAGCCAGGTGGGTGACTTTGGGCCAATCCCAGGAGACCGTGAGTTCTAGTCCCGCCTTAGCCATGAAAGCCAGGTGGGTGACTTTGGGCCAATCACAAGAGACCGTGAGTTCTAGTCCCGCCTTAGCCATGAAAGCCAGGTGGGTGATTTTGGACCCGTTACTCTGTCTCAGCCCAATTCACCTCACAGGATTGTTATTGTGAGGAAAATAGGAGGAGAAAATGGGTTCACCACCTTAAGTTGTTTGTAAAGATAATAAAATAAAGTAAAATAAATAAATAAATTTTGGCAAAAGGTTTTGTTATTTTTGACAGATATCATGACAATCAAATTAGGAAAATAAACTGGTCGAGATACATGCAATTCATCTTAAGCATTTTTGGGTAAACGAGTGGACTGTTGCAATGGAACAGCGACTGTATTTTTAAAAACCCATGTTTGTTTGTTTTTACTGTTAAGAGTGAGTTTAATGATCAATACATGTAATTATCTTCCTGCAACTGATTCTTTGTGTTCATTGCCTGATATTCACCTTTTGATTTCTAGCAAAAACATTGCTCAGAGCAGTGGGCCTAATATTAAAACATATTTTACAGGAATATATGCCAAATGTTATTTACCAGGAAATAACCATCTTTAACTTTAAAAATGTGCCTCAGTAATGTCTAGATATTGCCAGCTTAAATGGTGTTAGTAAATGCAATTTGATTTAAAAAAACTTTGTCACCATGGGCACAATAATTTTATCCAAGGTGTTTTTCAAACTGTAATCTAGACCAAGTGTTCTTAAAAGGTTTATTTTGTTTTCTGATGTTTACAGAACCGTTACGTAAGTTCTGTGAATTTTCTGTGCTTATGCAACTTTTGTAACTATCACATGTTTTTTAATCTGTTTTTTAAAATACAAATGATTGCAATATTTATGTTTTATATAATACATGAATAACAGAATAACAGAGTTGGAAGGGACCTTGGAGGTCTTCTAGTCCAACCCCCTGCTCAGGCAGGAAACCCTATATCATTTCAGACAAATGGTTGTCAAGTCTCTTCTTAAAAACATCTAGTTTTGGAGCATTCACAACTTCTGGTGGCAAGCTGTTCCACTGGTTAATTGTTCTAACTGTCAGGAAATTTTTTCTTAGTTCTAGGTTGTTTCTCTCCTTGATTAGTTTCCATCCATGGTTTCTTGTCCTGCCTTCAGGTGCTTTGGAGAACAGCTTGACTCCCTCTTCTTTCGGGCAGCCTCTGAGATTTTGGAAGACTGCTATCATGTCACCCCTATTTCTTCTTTTTTTAGACTAGACATACCCAATTCCTGCAACCGCTCTTCATATGTTTTAGCCTCCAGTCCCCTGATCATCTTTGTTGCTCTTCTCTGCACTCTTTCTAGAGTCTCAGCATCTTTTTTACATCGTGGTGACCAAAACTGGATGCAGTATTCCAAGTGTGGCCTTACCAAGGCATTGTAAAGTGGTATTAATACTTCACGTGATCTTCATTCTATCCCTCTGTTAATGCAGCCTAGCAATGTGTTGGCTATTTTGTCAGCTGCAGCACATGGCTGGCTCCTGTTTAAATGATTGTTCACTAGGACTCCGAGGTCCCTCTTACAGTTGTTACTCTTGACCAGGTACCACCTATAGTCCTATACTATACCTGTGCATTTGGTTTTTCTTGCCTAAATGTAGAACCTTATTTTTTTCACCATTGAATTTTGTTTTGTTAGATAGCGCCCAATGTTCAAGTCTGTCAAGATTCTTCTGTATCTTAAACCTATCTTCTGGAGTGTTGGTCTCAATTTCAATCAGGTGATCATGGGAATTGCTGCAATAGTCCTAACTACGAAAAATGGTCCTAAGTCACTTTTTCCAGTGATGTGACATGATAGCAGCATTCCAGTATCTGAGGGGCTGCCACAAAGAAGAGGGGGTCAAATTATTCTCCAAAGCACCAGAGGGCAGGACAAGAAACAACGGATGGAAACTCACCAAGGAGAGAAGCAACCTAGAACTAAGGAGAAACTTCCTAACAGTGAGGACAATTAACCAATGGAACAGCTTGCCACCAGAAGTTGTGGGTGCTCCAACACTGGAGGCTTTTAAGAAGAGAATGGACAGCCACTTATCTGAAATGGTGTAGGTTCTCCTGCTTGAGGAAGGGGTTGGACTAGAAGACCCCCAAAGTCCCTTCCAGCTCTATTCTGATTGATTGATTGATTCTGATTGATGTTGTAACTTTGAACGGTCAGTAAACAAACTATTGTAAGTCAAGGGCTATCTATATATATATTAATAGTAATTATTCTCATTTTATTGTTACAGGATTCTGTGGAAGATGTTCGTACCTCAGCTCAGGCGTCCTATACACCTTTGCCTTCCGGAACCAGGAATCTCACCCACCACAGAGGTAAACAGAAATTCAGCCCTGCTTATGCAAAACTGTATTGTTACGAGTTGCTATGAAGGGTAAGAGTTTTTATTTGGTCATCAGACTTCATCCCAGCTCTGTTCAGTCAGTCGGCTGTCTGAGGATGATGGGCCACCTACAAGAATGGTCTGAAAATTAGAATTTTGTTATGTTAAACCAGCTCCAAAAGCCCCCTCTTGGCAGCAAATGAATCCGTTAGACTCTTTATTTCAGCAAAGAAAAAATTACTGGTAGTATTTCTTAACAGGCAACAATATATCTCACTGATGAGCTCACGCAATTTGTAACTTTCTTGGTAAGAAAAGCATTGAAGTGTATTTGTTTTGCACTTTCTGTTTGCATTAATCTCAACACTTTTCCTTTCAAGTCAGTCTTTTTACAAATCGGTAACACAAAAAGCATAGGAAAAGGATACAATTTCCTTCCTTCCCTCTTCCTTAAGGAATTGAATTCCGGACCAGTCCTTAAGGCGGCAATGAAGTACGGCGTTCCTGACCTTACTAACGGCAGACCGACGCAAGCAAGACAGCCCGTCGTCACAGTTGAAACGATTACGTCATTCTTTCTTTAGTACTTCACCCTTCTCATTCTACTCTCCTCCCTCATGTACAGCGGAATTAAGAAACGCACGCAAGTCACCAAAGAAAGCCTGGAAGCCCTTTACACATTTAATTCCTCCTTCCTATCTTCATTTCCTTCCTACCCTCCTTCCTTTTCCCCACTCCCTTCCTCCCTCCCCCCTCCTTCCTTCCTTCCTCCCTCCTCCTTCTCCCTCCCTCCCACCCACCCTCCATGTGTCCTAAAAATGGAATATTGATGGAAGAACTCCCTGTTAAGGGTCTATGGGAAAAAATCCCTTTGCAGTGCAGGAAATATTGCGAACACATTATATTTGTTTCTAAAAAGTGAATCTTAGTGTTTTTTGTCATTCTACGGCAGAAACAAATGACAATGAACACGATTTGCTCTTATACAGAGATTCTCTTTTCTTTACTTCTTCAGTGGAAATTGCACAGAGGGTACCAAATACGCTATTCAAAGAAAGGACTCCAGGCTTTAGAAGCAGGTGCCCAGGAAACACAAAGGGTGCCATTTGATTTTAGATTCCCTTATGATCTCCTAGGATCTAGGGGAAGATCCTGGAGTTTGGGGAAACAGTCTGGGACTTGAATATAAAGTTCCAGAGAAGTAAACAGTTCCAAGTCTCCTTGCTAAGTTGATTCATGGTGACCTCTGACCTGAATTTTGGAAATGAAACTAGCAAGATTCGTTATTCTCGCCATGCACGTGTATACATAACCTGAACTAGACTGTCGTTTTTCTGTGCCATATAATATATGTGGGTACATGCATAATTCTGTATTTATTTATTTATTTACTTTTGTCATATTTATGTAGTGTATATCGGAGGGGGTGACTCTTTGAGAGCTGAATGCAACGAAATTTCATTTTAATGTTACGCCGATATTAGTGTACATTCAAAGTGACAAATAAAGTTACTATTCTATTCTGAATTTATTAGGGATGGCGGCCTATTGTTCTTCTCCAAGCTTTTTTCTCCCGTCGAAACACCTCAGAGCCTGTGAAAATGTGCTGAAAAGGGGGGGGGGAGTTTAAATTTTGAATGGAAAGAAAGTTATGGATGAGTAAAATGACCAGGATGTTTATGCTCATCAGTGAGCTTAAGAAGAAACTTTAAATCTTGATCAGATCCTGAGAATATGATAATGGCGTGGTCGGTGCTTGATGCTCTCTGAGCTTGAGGATTTCCTTGCGGACGTTTCATTACCAAATTAGGTAACATCGCCAGTATTAGAAGGGAGTGGGATTTGCTGTTATTTTTATATACTAGTGGCTTGATGGGAATGTTCTTGGGTGATTTCTTGATTAAGCTATTTTTAGCTTGTTAGTCTTGAGTTATGAGTTCCTTGATTGGGGTATGGTTTACTTCTTGATTGTTGGTCTAGTGTTAATTTTGGGGTTAGTCTCAGCTCATCTGGGTGTGGATTGCAGGTGAAGAAATGTTTTGGTCTTTTTATTTCCTTTTTTGATTGTCTCTTTTGAGGGGTATCTAGATAGCGTGTGATCTAATCCACACTGGGAAAACCGGAGCTCTCAATCTTTTAGAAGGAGGGAAATGTAGACGTGTTCTTATTTTGGTGAAATTGTTGCACGCTCAAATGTCCCAAGGAGAGGAGGGCGGAATTTATAAGCAGCATTTTAGCGGGAAAACGTGAATTTCGGCATCAGGGCAACATGCTACGGGAAACTGTCTGGAAGGAGGGAAAGCTTGCCAATCTGTGTTTGAACCTCGTGACAAATGGAGCAGATTGTGAAGGTTGGATGTGTCTCCTCTGGGGAAAGCCACAGGCTTCCTCCACACTAGAGGGTCCTCTCTGACACTCTATTGAAAGAAAGGTGACCTTGGTGCACAAGCACATAATCTCTTATGTTTGGGGGATGAATATGTGATTGCCTTCCAAACTACGGTTTAACCTTCAGGAGGTCTAAGCAATGAAGAAGGATCTAGACAGACTTAGAACCCTGGGCCTTATCCAACAAAATGCAATTCAGTGGCGAGAAATGTAGCGGTCTACACTTAGTCAAGAATAGATGGCACTTGGGTCAATAGTAGTAACTCTGTGAGGGATCTAGGAGCCCTAATGGACAACCCCTTATGTATGAGCTAACAATCGAGGCATAGTATCAAGATCACGTGACACGTTAGTCCTCTATGTATACTGCTTTGATAAGGCCACACTTGGAATACTGCAGCCAGTTTTGGTCGCCACGATGCAAAAAGGTGTTGAGATTCTAGAAAGAATGAAGAGAAGAGCGATCAAGACAATAAGGAGTCTAGAGACAGCCATTGGTTCAGTTCACTGTTCATAGGTTATTTTTGGCTGGAATTGGGTAGGTCCAGTTTAATGAAAAGAAGGACGAGGGGTGACATGATAGCAGTTTTCCAATCTCTCAGGGGCTGCCCCAAAGAGGAGGCAGTCAAGCTATTCTCCAAAGCACCTGAAGGCAGGACAAGAAGGAATAGATGGAAACTAATCAAGGAGAGAAGCAACCTGGAACCAAGCAGGAATTCCCTGACAGCGAGGACAGTTAATCAGTGGAACAACCTGCCTCCAGAAGTTGTGAATGCTCCAACACTGGGAGTTTTTAAGAAGAGACTGGACAGCCCTTTGTCTGAAATGGTATAGGGTTTCCTGACTGAGCAGGGGGTTGGACTAGAAGACCTCCAAGGTCCCTTCCCATTCTGTTATTCTATTCTATTCTACTTACTTTCAAAGAAAACATGATGAAAGGATGTTTTCCAGGTATCTGGAATCTCCCGCTTGAAGATTATAGGTCACCCCTCCGGTTTTCCCATAAAATGCAAGGACGTTTTCTGAGCTAAAGCAATCCTTAATTGGAGTCAAGGGTGTAGTGGGGAAAGAATGAAACGCATAAACATGCCATCTTGGAATTCCACCCTTGAGGTTTTTCTATTCCCTGAATGATCTGTGTCTCGCATAAAAGAATGAACCAGGGATTGCATTTGTAAATATGGGCGGCTTTCTGGGAAATCTTTGCAACTCAAAGTCATAAGAAAATGACCACTGCCTTCATTTTGTCACCAAAGGAGCTTGTTTACACAGCTCTGAATCTTCAGGGAAGAAGCAAAAGCAGATGTCGATTGACTTTCCTTGGAGCTCAGAAGGAAACGAAAAACGAAAAATGGAACCAACTCATCCGTGCTTATCCAGATTTTCACAATTTCCACTTTGTGGAACACCCTTCCTTTAGAACAAAGAAAGAAAAAGAAAAAAAGGGGGGGGGGAGAAAATTGTGGAAAATTGAAATTCCTTTTCAATTAAGCTTGCTGGTTTTGCTGTGGAACCAAACCACTTTCATGTGTTCTAGTCATTTGTCTTACGGCTGTATCTACAGGGAAGTTCCTGTAAAACTACTCATCCTTTGCAATTGCCTTCCACTTCTCTCTTCCAAACTGGAGAGTGGAACGTGCTGGAGAAATAGTGGTGGAAAACGACAGACAGACAGACAGACAGCTAGAGATAGAGATAGAGATAGAGATAGAGATAGATAGATAGATAGATAGATAGATAGATAGATAGATAGATAGATAGATAGATAGATAGATAGATAGATAGATAGATAGATAGATAGATAGATAGATGATAGATAGATAGATAGATGATAGATAGATAGATAGATGATAGATGATAGATGATAGATAGATAGATAGATAGATAGATAGATAGATAGATAGATGATAGATAGATAGATGATAGATAGATAGATATAGATATAGATATAGATAGATTAGATTAGATAGATTAGATAGATAGATAGATAGATAGATAGATGATAGATAGATAGATAGATATAGATAGATATAGATAGATAGATAGATAGATGATAGATAGATAGATAGATAGATAGATAGATAGATAGATAGATAGATAGATAGATAGATAGATGATAGATGATAGATGATAGATAGATAGGTAGATAGATAGATGATAGATAGATAGATAGATAGATAGATAGATAGATAGATAGATAGATAGATAGATAGATAGATAGATAGATAGATAGATAGATAGATAGATAGATAGGTAGGTAGATAGATGATAGATAGATAGATAGATAGATAGATAGATAGATAGATAGATAGATAGATAGATAGATAGATAGATAGATAGATAGATAGATAGATAGATAGATAGATAGATAGATAGATAGATAGATCTAGGTAATATTAGTGCATGCCTGGCTGAGGAATTCTGGGAGCTGAAGTCCACAAGTCATAACAGGGCCAAGTTTGAAGACCCCTGGTTTATCGTGATTTCCTAAAAGAAAATAAGTAGGAGCAATATCACAATTGCAAGAGCTTTAGGATGGCACCAAAAAGGACACATCTCTGCACAGAATCAAAAGGCCCTTTTTTATTGCAACGATGGCCGCTGTTCGAACAAACAAAAACATAACAATCATTATTGCAGACACGGGGTGTGTGTATGCAAGGGACAGGAGCAGGTGTGCACGTCAAGACATTTCAACTGATGGGAAAAATCTGTAGTCAGACTGCTTCCTCATCTGCCTTTCAAAGCTTGTAGACAGGCCATTTTTCATGATTTCGCCATTTTGGCCAAAAGAGCCTTTTTCAATTAAACATAGCCTTTGATTCCAGATGTTTGCTGCCACCAGGCCAGGGAGAAATGTCTGCTTCGTCTCAAATGGGAGGATTTTTTGAAAAAAAAACAAACGAGGAAAGAAAGGGGACATTCAATAGCATGGAAATTCCCAGAAAAACTTTGGGGTTTTTTTGTTTTTGTTGTTTGTTTTTGCAAGGTGGCCTTTTTTTTCTTCTTTTTTTGGTTTGAGTTTTTTTTAAAAATTCTTGAAATAAATACCACTCAATGTGTAAGGCTCAATTCAGAAAACTGAGTATCTCTGACAGTGAGAACAATTAATCAACGGAACAGATTCCTTCCAGAAATCGTGGGGTCTCCATCCCTGGAGGTTTTAAACAAGAGACTAGACAGCCACTTGTCTGAAATGCTATAGGGTCTCCCGCTTGAGTGGGGGGTTTAATAATAATAATAAAGTTGGAAGGGACCATGGAGGTCATCTAGTCCAACCCCCTGCTCAGGCAGGAAACCCTATACCATTTCAGACAAATGGCTGGCCAGTCTCTTCTTAAAAACTTCCAGTGTTGGAGCATTCACCGTTTCTGGAGGCAGGTTGTTCCACTGGTTAATTGTTCTAACTGTCAGGAAGTTTCTCCTTAGTTCTAGGTTGCTTCCCTCCTTGATTAGTTTCCATCCGTTGCTTCTTGTCCTGCCTTCAGGCGCTTTGGAGAATAGCTTGACTCCCTCTTCTTTGGGGCAGCCCCTGAGTTATTGGAATACTGCTATCATGTCACCCCTAGTCCTTCTCTTCATTAAACTAGACTAGAAGACTTAGAAGACCTCCAAGGTCCCTTCCAACTCTGTTACTCTCTGTTCTGTGTTCTCCATTTCATTCCTTTATATTTCTGAATGCCCCTTGGGCAAACATTTTATATCTAGGCTACAATTAACATCAAAGGTTGATTTTCCTATTAAGTTGAGTTGAATTTTAACTTACCCTACATCTACAGAAGGTGCTCTTTTATTGTATTATTTTATTTATTTGCAAAGTGGCGAGCATGTCTCTGGATTCTGTATGCCTATGTGCCTATGAATTCAGAAATCATGCAGCGGCAGGCAAAAAAGCCAATACAATCCTAAGTTGCATTAACAGAAGAATTCAATCAAGATTACGTGAGGTACTAATACCAATCTATAAAGCCTTAGTAAGACCATACCTAGGATACTGCAACCAATTTTGGTCTCCACACTATAAAATATGTTGGGACTCTAGAAAGAGTGCAGAGAGGAGCAACAAAGGTGATCAGGGGACTGGAGGCTAAAACATATGAAGAACGGTTACAAAAACTGGGTATATCTAGTTTAATGAAGCGAAGGACTAGGGGGTGACATGATAGCAGTCTTCCAATATCTCAGGGGTTGCCCCAAAGAAGAGGGAGTCAAGCTATTCTCCAAAGCACGTGAAGGCAGGGCAAGAAGGAATAGATGGAAACTAATCAAGGAGAGAAGCAACCTAGAACTAAGGAGAAACTTCCTGACAGTGAGGACAATTAATGTGTCTTTCCAGAAGACTCAACTTTGATTTCTTAAGTATCTTAAGAGAAAGCACCAGGGACCTTCCCACCCACAGGGGTGAATCTGCAAAAACAATCAAAAATTCACTCACTGAGTCTGTATTTTGCAGCCCGCGAGGAACAGAATGCACTGTGGAGCAATTTTAGTCCTTACATGCCACTAAGCAAAACAGACACTTCATGTCACATCACTGAACACAAATGAACAATACACTGAAATAATATTATTCATTGCGAGAGAACAGTTTGGTGTAAAGGTTAAGGCACCAGGCTAGAAACCAGGAAATTGTGACGTTTTTGTCCCGCCTTCCACACAAAAGCAACTGGTTTAAAGTCATTCACTTCCGATCTCAGGAAAACCAAGGTCAAACCTTTCCTAAAATTTTGTTCGCCATACTACAAAAAAGATGTTGAGGCTTTGGAAAATGTTCAGACGAGAGCAATTAAGATGATCCAAGGCCTGAAGACTAAAACATATGAAGAACAGCTGCAGGACTTGGGTTTGGCCAGTCTAAAGAAAAGAAGAAACAGGGGAGATATGATAGCAGTATTCCAGTATTTGAGGGGCTGCCACAAAGAAGAGGGCATCAAATTATTCTCCAAAGCACCAGAAGGCAAGACAAGAAGTAACGGATAGAAACTAATCAAGGAGAGAAGCAACCTGGAATTAAGGAGAAACTTCCTAACAGTGAGAACAATTAACCAGTGGAACAGAAGTTGCCTTCAGAAGTTGTGAGGGCTCCAGCACTGGAGGTCCTGAAGAAGAGCTGGATAGTCACTTGTCTGAAATGATGTAGGTTTTCCTGCTTGAGCAGGGGGCTGGACTAGAAGACCTCCAACATCCCATCCTATTCCTATTCCTATTCCTATTCCTATTCCTATTCCTATTCCTATTCCTATTCCTATTCCTATTCCTATTCCTATTCCTATTCCTATTCCTATTCCTATTCCTATTCCTACTCTACTCTACTCTACTCTACTCTACTCTACTCTACTCTACTCTACTCTACTCTACTCTACTCTACTCTACTCTATTCTATTCTATTCTATTCTATTCTATTCTATTCTATTCTATTCTATTCTATTCTATTCTATTCTATTCTATTCTATTCTATTCTATTCTATTCTATTCTATTCTATTCTAAAATGTTGCCAAGAAAACAGCATGAACTTATACATGTGGTCACAAAGAACTGAGACTGACTTGAAGGCATGCACGTTGCATGGAAGTACTCTGAAATTAAATTGGACTCCTAGAGTCCTGGATATTTTGAGCAAAATATTGGTGTGTGGGTGATCTCATGTACTCCAGATCCGAATGAAAAAAAAAAAGCCTAGACATAAGGGTGGGATTCAACATAATCTCAGTTTTCACGATATCTGTCACCGTTCTAATGTGTGTGGCTGTGCAGTTTTGACTGACAAGCTTTTAGGCATGATTAAGCATGATTTGGAAATTGAATAAGGAAAGCAATGTTGAATTTTGCAGAGCACGGAAATTGCAGCCAGGAATGTCCCTCTAATTTAGGGTAAAGAGCAATAATGAGAGTCCATAAAAATAAATAGCCATGATGTTAAATAGACTGCAGATCATTGGCACCTCATGACGTTGCTTAGATTGTATGCCAGTTAAGAAATGTGGTAATAAGCAATTGCTAGAGAATTTCTGAAATATAACATTTCATTTGTTTTGGATGGTTTGGGAGTTGCCGTGGGTATCGCAAGGCAGAAGTCATCAAAGAAACCACTGTTGCACATTTTTTATCGCAGAAAGAACCAGCAACTATTTCCAGATTTTATTTATGAATTTAGTTTAGCACGGAAAGTTACATCTAAGCCTACAGTAGCATTATATACTTCTAAAAAAAAAACCTAGATAAAAGCTGAGAGGTAGGGACGTTTTAGCAAGATTTTTATCTGGTCTAATCTAGATGGTGGCCTTCAGACATTGTGATTGCTCCCATCACTGGAGATTTTTAAGAAGAGACTGGACAGCCACTTGTCTGAAATAGTATGCGGTCTCCTGCTTGAGCAGGGGGCTGGACTAGAAGACCTCCAAGTTCCCTTCCAACTCTGTTCTGATTGATTGATCGAGAACTACCTGTATTATGATGGCTTTAGAAATAAGGCTCTATGCTAGTGAATTTTGGAGATCAAGAGGGAAGTGTCCACCAGGACGCTGCACAGAAATACTGTAGCTTTGCCGAAATGTCCACAGGGAATTTAAGTGTACTGCATCTCTACGATGTGGAACGCTAGCTCAAATTTTCTCAGATCGTAGTGTTTGGTCAGGCAGAAATGCAACTATTCACCCCCACACATAGTTTTTTATTTTACAGATAGCTGAGATGGATTCATGCTTGGACTATAGCGTTAGAAATGGCATCGCATGAGCTAGCAAGGCGAGCATCAATGTGCAACTTAAAGACACCCCATAGATGAAGTTCAGAATATTAGTGAGTGGGGTGGGGGGATTTTTAAAGCCTTGATTCTCCTTGTAACATTAGAGGACTTCTCTCTGTCTGACACGCAGCAGTTATTTTGAAATGTATTTGGGTTGGGACGTTCTCTGAAGCCTGTATTTGAAGTAGGACACCGAAGGGCTTACAAAAACCTTTTGATCTGCAGTGAGTGTCCCACATTCCCACTGTTGGGGAGCACTTGACTAAAGATGATTTAACACCCCCGAAGAAGACAAGGGACTTTAGGTTGGATGAGATGCTGGTTGGATAGAAGTTGCTATAGCAAACAACCTCTAAGTTGCTGGCTGAGAAAAATTTGTCTAGGAAGCCGTGATGAATCCAGTTTGACTCAAAGAAGGCTTTCCAATGGCAGCTGCTCTATTTGTCTATTCTCCAAAGAAGGCAGGACAAGAAACAAGAAACTAATCAAAGAGAGAAGCAACCTAGAACCAAGGAGAAATTTCCTGACACTGAGAACAATCAACCAGTGGAACGGCTTGTCTCCAGAAGTTGTGGGTGCTCCATCACTGGAGGTTTTTAAGAAGAGTCTGGACAGCCATTTGTCCAGAATGCTGTAGGGTCTCTTGCCTGAGCAGGGGGTTGGACAAGAAGACCTCCAAGGTCCCTTCCAACTCTGTTATTCTCTTCCTTTGACTAATCCTTACATTACCTCTACCATCAGCTTCCTTATGTTGTGTGTGCAGCATTTTTTTTCATGTAAAGTTGGAAAATGCAAAACAGGTAAGATGGCCCTTGGGAGCAAAGAGGACAACTTTGTAAATACAGACCAGGAGCAACTAACTTCACAGCCAGCCACTTTATAGACCTCTTTCCTTGTTGCTAAAAGTCTACCAGAGTCTACTTTTCAACTACGTTATTTTGAAGGATGGATGGATGGATGGATGGATGGATGGATGGAAGGAAGGAAGGAAGGAAGGAAGGAAAGAAGGAAGGAAGGAAGGAAGGAAGGAAGGGAGGGAGGGAGGGAGGGAGGAAGGAAGGAAGGAAGGAAGGAAGGAAGGAAGGAAGGAAGGAAGGAAGGAAGGAAGGAAGGAAGGAAGGACGGAAGGAAGGACCTCCATTCCTTTAAGTGATGTTCCTTCAAATGTTTAAAGCAAGCCATAATAACTTAAGCAAAGTTATTATGCCAGTCCATACCTAGAAAGTATGGCAAATTGTGAATTGCTATTTCTATCCAATCCAGATTAATAGAAAAAAGAGTAGGTTGACATGAAAAAAAGAACAACGTACAGAATTCAGATGAAGGATGCAGCCATCAGCAAGTATCATTCTCAAAGAAAATGTCAGATTAGAGTCTTGTTTTCTTGTTGCATAAATCATGCTGGTGTGTTCATAGTTGTGTTTTTCTGAAGATTTCCATCAGTTGTGTCCTATCATCTAGGTTTCTTAATAGCGGGTGGGCCTTCTGGCCTCTGAAATATCAAAATGCTTGAATGACCAAGCCAAGGTCTTTCTTTACTCACTATTGACTATTAGGTCAATCCTAATTTTGAAGCCCCTTCACATCTACAACAATTTGACACTATTGTTCGGTACTCTTTAGGAGCAACTGAAAGACTTTTCCCCCCAAAAAAAAAAAATTCAAAGAGTGAGACACAGGCTTACTGGCCCCAGCTGCCAACAAAGGAAATGTGTTTATATCTGCCAAGAGTTAGAATTAAGCATGTTGATAAATAGGATAACATTTTTCAAAATCCTTTGTGTGCCTGAAGAGGAGCTTATAAGGAAAATGGAAGTTTTATGTAACTAAAATCCAGCAAAAACTGAATTTGGAGCAAGTTCCAGAGACAAATGGCGAAGGGCAAAAGGCCAACAACAGATGCATTAATAACCCCTATAAAGCAGTGGTAGCCAACTAATTTGAGATATAAAAGGAAACCCCTGAGTTTAAACTTTCCTGCATTTTGAAGATGCACAGTTCCATCGATAAGTGCAGGAAATATTAAACCACCCCATTAATGCCCAAGGAAAACAATAAAATATCTGGAGATCTTATTTCAGGGGGGGGGGGGTTTGGTTTTTTTTTGCTTTCTAAATGGAATCCATTATCGGATGTGGATGATTGTAAAGACTTACCATATATTTTAAGATTCCTTTTATGCTTTTCTTTTTAAAATAAATAAATAAATAGATTGCCCATTGCAACTGAGTTGCCTGAAGCTGCTGGGAACACGTCATCAATCTTGGGCCAATTAATACAGATGAAAATGAATGCAGATTTTGTAGTTTCCCCGGGGAGCATGCCTAAATGCTGGATTTTGGATCGAGGGCCGTTTTTGTGCGTTTGTGTTGAAATAATAGCAATAGCACTTAGATTTTTATACCGCTTTGCAGTGCTTTACAGCCCTCTCTAAGTGGTTTACAGAGTCAGCATATTCCCCCCCACCCCACCCCAACAATCTGGGTCCTCATTTTACCAACACCATTGTGTAGAACTAGAGAAAGGGGTCGTTTTACTGATTAAAGCAAAGTACTCATATTTCAGATTGTCCACTTTCTGAAAATATGCTCTACCGACAGAAGAGAATATTTGTAGCTGGGGGTTGAACTTCGTTTCCCTTTTATTGATAAAGCAGCGTCAATATTTATTGTGTTTTTCTTTGAGTTGATCTGGATCTCACACTTACAAAGCCATAGAGAGTGGCTGGCTTTAGTTTGGCATGTTGTGTATAATTGCGTCATTGTGCTGAGAAGCTTGTTTGCTTTTTAATGATGCTCATTCAGAAATATTCAAGAGATGCCAGACCTCTGGAAACATATTCAGACAGGATTTATTTCTGATGAGTGGAATTATGAGTCTGAATGTGACATGATTCTATTTTTTGTTATTGATGATCTCAGAAGTTTGTGAATAGCATTTTAGGGAGTGATTCAAGCAGACGTTTGAATAAAGAGGCAATATATTTCATTCACAGAGTCTTACCACCCACTGTCCACTGATTCTAATAGTTTCCACAGCTGTGTTACAGTAAAGATAGCAATAGCGATAGCACTTAGACTTATATACCACTTCACAGTGCTTTACAGCCCACTCTAAGTGGTTTACAGAGTCAGCCTATGTCCCCCAACAATCTCGGTCCTCATTTTACTGACCTCAGAAAGAAGGATGGAAGGCTGAGTCAATAGCAATAGTACTTAGACTTATAGACTGCTTTACACTGCTTTACAGCCCGCTCTAAGCAGTTTACAGAGTCAGCCTATTTGCCCCCAACAATCTCGGTCCTCATTTTACCGACCTCGGGAGGATGGAAGGCCGAGTCAATAGCAACAACACTTAGACTTATATACCGCTTCACAGTGCTTTACAGCCCGCTCTAAGCAGTTTACAGAGTCAGCATTATTTGCCCCCAACAATCTGGGTCCTCCTTTTACCGACCTCGGAAGGACGGAAGGACGAGTCACTGAAAATAAGTTTCATCTTTGCTTTGTTTTAAAGCCCTCAAAGGTTTGCATCCAACACATTACATGTAATGCTAGGTTTAGAACTGGAAGAACATTTGTATTCAAGCAAGCTGCCCCTTCTCTAATATTGGTTAAAGAAAGAAACTCTTCACCAGTTCACATGTAAGAGATTGGAACCATCTCTGCCCTAGGAACCCGGAAGATAAATTGAATTCTGAAGGGGTAAAGCAACCCAGTTGCTGGAATTTATGTAACCTTATCCTATCCTCTTTCCATACTTGATTAAAGTGCTCTGATTAAAATGCCCTGTTAATGCAGCCCAATGCTAGGCTGCATTAATAGAGGGAGAGAATCAAGATCACGTGAAGTGTTAACACCACTTTACAAGGCCTTAGTAAGGCCACACTTGGAATACTGCATCCAGTTTTAGGTGTGAAGTGTAATTGTTTTGCTGGTGACAATAGTTGATTCTTCTCCTACTGGAAGATCCCATTGCTTGCACCAATGTCCGTCAGTGAGTTCCTTATTTCTCTGTTCTTTTGATACAAAGGGTTTTGTCTAATCCCACTCCACCCCCAATTTCTTCTTCCACCTGATTTGACAAGTTTCTGGTATTTTAAGGAGAAAAGGATCGTTTCTCAGTGACGGCCACGTGTTTCTCATCGCCAGTCGCACCCTCTAGGAATGAGTTCTTAATAATAATAATAATAATAATAATAATAATAATAATAATAATAATAATAATAATAATAATAATAATAATAATAATAATAATAATAATAATAATAATAATAATAATAATAATAAAATAATAATAATAATAAATAATAAAGTTGGAAGGGACTCGGAGGTCATCTAGCACCCCCTGCTCAGGCAGGAAACCCTATACCATTTCAGACAAATGGCTGGTCAGTCTCTTCTTACAAACACTTCAAGTGCTGGAGCATTACACAGCTTCTGGAGGCAGGGTGTTCCACTGGTTTAATTGTTCTAACTGTCAGGAAGTTTCTCCTTGGTTCTAGTGTGCTTCTATCCTTGATGATTTTCCATCTGTGCTTCTTGTCCTGCCCTAGGTGTTTGAAAATAGCTTTGACTCCTCTTCTTTGTGGCAAGCCCTGAGATATGGAATACTGCATCATGTCCCAGTACTTCTATCATTAAACTAGACATACCCAATTCCAGCAGCCGTTCCTTATATGCTTTAGCCTCCAGTCCCCTAATCATCTTTGTTGCTCTTCTCTGTACTCTTTCTAGAGTCTCCACATCTTTTTTACATTGCGGTGACCAAAACTGGTTAGCCAACCATTGAAGCATGAGTTGTTATCGTTTTCTTCCTGTATCTGAATGCCTGTATCATTTCCTGGGACGTCTTGACTTTAACAAATTATAAAAGGAAACTTGCAAAGCAATAAATCCAGGATAATCAAAACATTGCCTCTGCTGCGCTAGGTTAGCAATTAGGGCCCAGAGCAAGGCAAAGGGGATTGCTTGTTATTTGACCCAAATTTTGCAAATGCTTGAGATTTGTGGAATATTTTAGAATAGGAATGGGACGGATTGCCGGAATGTAGAAGACAGCTGGCTTTTGTTTCTGGTTATTTCTGAAGAAATGAAGGATATAAATATTGTATTTATTTTAAAAAATATGGATATGTCCTTGAGATACTTGGAAAAAAACTCCAATAATTATTTTACTAGTTGAAAGAAATGGTGCTGGTAACTTAGTTATTATAACCAATTATTTATTATCAATGAAGGCTTTTGAACGAAGCATGAATGAAATAGGGAGGATGAGATGATTAGCCAGAATTTTCCAATGAGTATATCAATCAATCAATCAATCTAAAGCTGGAAGGGACCTTGGAGGTCTTCTAGTCCAGCCCCCTGCTCAGGCAGGAGACCCTATACCATTTCAGAGCAGTGTCAGTCCAGTCTCTTCTTAAAAACCTCCAGTGATGGAGCATCCACAACTTCTGGAGGCAACTTCTGTTCCATTAGTTAATGGTCCTCACTGTCAGGAAGTTTCTCCTTAATTCCAGGTTGCTTCTCTCCTTGATCAGTTTCCATCCGTTGTTTCTTGTCCTGCCTTCCGGTGTTTTGGAAAATAAGTTGACCCCCTCTTCTTTGTGGCAGCCGCTCAAATATTGGAAACTGCTATCATGTCACCCCTAGTCCTTCTTTTCTCTAGACTGGCCATACCCAATTCCTGCAACCGTTCTTCATATGTTTTTGTCTCCAGGCTCTTAATCATCTTAGTTGCTCTTCTCTGCACATTTTCCAAAGTCTCAACATCTTTTTTGTCAACATCTTTTGCCACTTTCAAACCTGTGGAATATTCAGAAGAATGGCAAACACAGATGCATGGTGACCTCCAAAACCGCGTGCACCAGAAATGCAGAAGTTAAATAAATAAATAAATAAATAACCTTTATTGTCATTTTTTATATTGTGGGCACAATGGCACACATAAAATAATGAAATTTAGTTGCCCGCTCTCAAAGTGAAACATATACATGACACACACCTAAACATACTATGTACAACATATATATAGACCCACATCCCTACATATACATAGCAAATAAATATTAAATACTGTCCATCTTGAATATATAACGCAAGGAGGAAGTTTGAGAGTTCGCAAGGTTAATGCTGTATGGAATGAAACTATGGCTGAATCTGGATGTTCTGCTACGGATACTACGAAGTTACGCACATCTCTTTGCATGCTGAATCTTTGAGCAACGTTAGCTCAGAAAACAAACTTGTGGCTTTAAGGAATGGCGTAAAAATGAATCTGACGGAATCACACCTTCCTAAAATGGGAAGGTGCACCTTGACAAATTGCACTAGTCTTATTGATATTATTTTTGTGTGTGTTTCTCCAGGATAATTACAATTTGTAGTATAATTTCCTTTTTCGGGAAAGAATGTAAGGGCCGGCAGCTTTTCTGTTTTACTATGTTGTTCATCTGGGTAGAGATTTTTCATAAAAAAACGTCTTAGCCTCTCCACTTTCGTCAAGTTGATAGGCTAAAAGGAGACCCCAAAATAACTCACTGAAGCAACTTATAACTTCAATAACTTATTGAAGTGGCATGACTTCTTGAATATTCCCGAAAAGAACACAAGGGAATATCCTGATACCCTCGCTAAGCTAATCAGAGGTCTGTTTACTTATCTTTAAGTGCTTCTGATGGTTCATCAGACCAGAAATCCATGGATCTGCATTGGAATTTGGCTCCAGGCAAAAATTTGTTACTGAAATGCCACTTAACAGACGATCCAAATCAAAGCTCTGGCAGTCCACAGAGTATTTTTATATCTCTGTTTTATTAACTACTATCTACTAATCCTGTTAATATTGTTCCACCAAGCTAACCTAAAGGCAAACTTTAGAGACGCCTCATGATTTTAAATAAGAGGGAGTCCCTTTGGGACACAGTGGCAATTATAGGAGTTCAACCAAAGGGGTTTTTTTTTGGGGGGGGGAGGGTCCAAAGGCCTTTCGTTTGTTCAACTTTGTGAATTGCTTTCTTCACAAGAGTCATGCGGTAGATCAATTGGTAGCCGTGATATAAATACCTCATAAAAAGCGTTCAGGGGTCCTTAAATGTGGCTACTGGAATAAAATTACGATGTTCGGTAAGACTTTTCAAAATTTTAAATTAAAAAAAAAGATCGCGGTTATCTCATTTTACAAACCCCTAAATAAGGCCTAGCACAGGGGTTGGCAACCTTGGCTCTTTTATGACTCGTAGACTTCAACTCCCAGAATTCCTGAGCCAGCCATGCTATCTGTCTGTCTGTCTATCTATCTATCTATCTATCTATCTATCTATCTATCTATCTATCTATCTATCTATCTATCTATCTATCTATCTATCTATCTATCTATCTATCTATCTATCTATCTATCTATCTATCTATCTATCTATCTATCTATCTATCTATCTATCTATCTATCTATCTATCTATCCATTCATTCTTTCATCATTCAATCAATCATTCAATCAATCAATCAATCAATCAATCAATCAATGTCTATAGCTGCCCATCTTAGTCAATGACTCTGAGTGGCTTACAATTGAAAATTCACTTCGCTACAATTCACTTATTGTGATGTTGCTGCATACGATATTTAAAATTCTTGTTAGCCTACCCAAAGTCATGATTTTGAAATGGGTGGCCACATCAATTAACCCTGAGTTGATTAAAATATAGGCTTAAAATATGAAAAATAGCCTTACTTTCCCAAGAGCCTATTGTAGTGATGGAAATGAAGCTAGAATCTGGATTTGGAATTTAATGGCAGGAATATTGCCCACTAAATAGCAAGATGGTGTTGGTTGGTAATTTCACATTTCCAACATCCCAGCTGAGTTGCAAAACCCTTTAAACTGCAAAAAGATTAACCGGGTGGGGATCACAGCTCATCTTGGACAACATTTTTATAGTTTTCTCAATTTCATCCTATCTTCCTGATTAATGCAGATGAGGGAGATGTGATCAAATACCAGAAAACTATGGAAATGTGGTCAAAGTTCCACAATATTATGTTAAATTATGTGTAATGGGAGAATGTAGGACAAAGTACGTCATTCCCCACCTTTTATTATTTAATTAAACAAAACAGGAAAAGAAAAGACGCTAGGAAAACAGGGAGCCAAAAAAAAAAATAATCAGCAATCTTTGTGTGTGAAGGGTGAGGACTTCTCATTCATTTATATAAAGTTTTACATAGCAGCTTCAATAAAAGAGGACTATATTTCATTATAATTGACTATATATAACCTGTGTAGGTAAACAAGTCATTCATAAGTCATGAGTAACATCCTCTCTTCAATCCCCTGAGTAATTGGAACCATAAATTTATATTTCCAGTGTTGAAGGATGAGCGACTTAGCAATAAAAAGGGCACAGGGGTTCCATTTTTGTTATTCAGTTATTAATTCTCGGGCATTAGATACGTAGCTAAGAATATGGATGTCTGAAGACGGTAAATCTTCTCTCAAAATGTTTGCGGCCATTCTGATTAAAGAAGAATGGAGGACTTGGAAGGGCCTGACTGACAGCAGAGGCACTGATTATCCCGTCAAGAAAGTTTGAAGTGTGATTAGAAGTTCAATTTACTCAATTTGGGCACTGCCCAACTCCAAACTAGCTCTTGGTGGGGTACAGTAAAACCCAATATCAAAGAAAGTACCCTATAATAAAGTAATATCAAGAATGGAGAACAAGAATAACCTCAAACAAATCCTAGCAACCTAGAACTAAGGAGAAATTTCCTGACAGTCGGAACAATTAATCAGTGGAACAACCTGCCTCCAGACGTTGTGAGTGCTCCAGCACTGGAAGTTTTTAAGAAGAGATTGGACAACCATTTGTCTGTTGGTTGTGTATATTAGAATATGCCCTGAGATTGTGTGAAATCCAGGAAGGAAGATCATCCTCAGGGATGTAGATTCCTCCCTGTGTGTGGATTTATTATGAGGGTCATAATAAATCCTGGAGTATTGACATTAAAGATTTCCCTTATCAACCTAATCTGGCTGAAATGGGGGGCAGATCAGAGACTTTTCACTGTTAACAATACATGAACCTATGAATGGAATATTTCTCTCCGCACTATATTTATTAATGTATGACATAAAAAAACCAATACAAACTCTAGATGCAAGATACATCACACAGGCACTTCACCTGGTCAAGTGAAGATCTGCTAGGGGCATTCACACAGCTTAAGCAGGACAGACCTTCATTAGGTTTTTTGGTGGCTCTGTTGTGCCAATCTAAATCCATTGGCTATTGTGTGAATCCAGAAAATGGCTGGATTCCACAACCTGGCCGTTTTGCCAAGCCATCGTTGTCCGTACTTCTCTGTGGTAGGCATCCTTAGCCCGTGTTTGAATCTTAGTGTGATATGGCCCAGCCAATGCATCGAATAGGGCAGCATGTACTGTAGTTTCCCTATTTAGTGGGGAGCAAAAAACAAACAAACCCAAACAACAATCAAATTGTGTACGTTTTATCCCCAGAATGAAACAGGTTGAAGCACGCAATGATGGGAAAATGTGACTGGAATGATACAGGGAAATGAGCTCAAAGGTACATCTCTCCAGAGATAAATTACAGTGTCTAAACCTTCTTTTCTACCTACTTTAATTACAACCAGGTTTTTTTTTTCCTAAATCTATTACACCCCCACAGGTCAACATGATTTATTTCTCTATTTTTGGACATGTGAGTTCTATTCTACTGTTGCCAGTGTGTGTTCAA
>JALGBA010002188.1:75000-99518 GCA_023970755.1 Azemiops feae | reverse complement strand
TATATTATATTATATTATATTATATTATATTATATTATATTATATTATATTATATTATATTATATTCTTATCACTATTTCATTCCATTCCATTCCATATTTTCTCTTCTCTTCTCTTCTCTTCTCTTCTCTTCTCTTCTCTTCTCTTCTCTTCTCTTCTCTTCTATTCTATTCTATTCTATTCTATTCTATTCTATTCCATTCCATATTTCCTATCCTATCCTATCCTATCCTATCCTATCCTATCCTATCCTATCCTATTCGTCCACCTATGGAGATTCTCAATCATTCAGGTCACCGTTGTCCCAAAGGTGTTTTTTTCCAAAAGGCAACTGGACTTTCTTGCCTTTCCCCCCCCCCCTCTTGAAAACGTTTCGCTTTTCATCCAAGAAGCTTCTTCCCGTTCTTCCGTTCTTATTAAGAAGCTTCTTGGATGAAAAGCGAAGTGTTTTCAAGGGAGGAAAAGAACCCCCCCCCCAAAAAAAAAGTCCAGTTGCCTTTGGGAAAAAACACTTTTGGGACCCGAGGGTCTCCCCGCAGCTGTGTTTCCAGCGCAGGGATCAGCCGAGACGCCGCCGAGGCTGGTGTCCGGCCGTTCCGCAGGGCAGGGCAAGGTGTTACTAGCTGTTCACTCCGCCTAGCCGCGCGTCTACTTAAACGCCGAGCGATGCAGGCGCCGCCGTCTTCTCCTCTTCCTCCTCCTCCGATCCGTTCAGACGCCACCGGCCGCTCCCGGGCCACTATGAAGCCGCTCTTCGCCGCGCTGCTGGCCGGCCTTCTCTGCGTGCAGACGGGTAAGGCTGCCCCCTCCTCCGGCTTTCGCCCCGGTGGGAAAGTGGAAGCCAACCTGGTTTGTCGCCGCGCGTCTAAGGAGGCGCGCGTCGCGATGGTGCAATTCGTGGCTTGGGGGAATCGGAGGCGACCTCAGCCGGGTGGGGTGGGGTGGGGGGATCCCAAGGGGTCCAGGGGAGCTGAAGCGGCTCTGATTAAGGTGTGTGTGGGGGGGGGATTCAAAGATCTGGGCGAGCTGCGATGCCAGGTTTGGTCCGGTTATTTATCTCGCGCGGTTGTCGGGATCTGATCTCAAGCCGCGATTGTATTTTGGATGGGGGGGGGGGAAGGAAGCGCTTTACAAATGGCTCTTTAGCATCGCTGGTTTAGCCAGGTTTAAGCCAGCTATGGTTTCTTCACTGAGCCCAGTCTGGTGCCAAAGACAGCCTGAGCTCTAAACTAAATCGACCGACTGGATTGGAAGAGTTAAAATGTGGTTGGACGGTTGAGGATCAGTCATCCCTTCACCTAGCCTGGCGCCTAAACCTAACTGGTGGGGTTAGTTAGGAGGTCGATATATTAATGCAATCTCCCCCCTCCCAATATATATATATATATATATATGTATCAAGTTAGGAAAACCACGGCTGGGGGTCACCGGGCTGACGTGCTGTGTGCAAACTCGCTTTGGTTTCGGGAAGGAAAAACCTGTCACTGTAGACAACAGAGTCCTAGATCATGGATTCTAGTCCAACCCTTTCCCTGTCCAGGCTTTGCAGACAAAAGGGCTTGCAGGATGCCCATTTGAGGAGATGCTTTCTGTGGCCACAGTTGGTATTTTGTATTTTTATAGCTTTGTAGTATTCTGTTTATATAGTTTGTTTGTTTTTAAATATTGTCAGCTGCCCAGAGTTAACCTGCAGTAGGATGGGTGGCTGATAAATTAGATAGATAGATAGATGGATGGATGGATGGATGGATGGATGGATGGATGGATGGATGGATGGATGGATGGATGGATGGATGGATGGATGGATGGATGGATGGACGGACGGACAGAAAGATAGGATAGATGGATAGATGGATAGATGGATAGATAGATAGATAGATAGATAGATAGATAGATAGATAGATAGATAGATAGATAGATAGATAGATAGATAGATAGATAGATAGATTCATAGATAGATTCATAGATAGATAGATAGATAGATAGATAGATAGATAGATAGATAGATAGATAGATAGATAGATAGATAGATAGATAGATGGATAGATGGATAGATGGATAGATAGATGGATAGATAGATGGATAGATAGATGGATAGATAGATGGATAGATAGATGGATAGATAGGATAGATAGGATAGATAGGATAGATAGGATAGAGATAGAGATAGATGGATGGATAGATGGATAGATGGATAGATGGATAGATGGATGGATGGACAGAGATGGATAGACGGATGGATGGATGGACGGATAGATGGATAGAATAGATAGGATAGATAGATAAGATAGGATGGATGGATAGATAGAATAGAATAGAATAGATAGAATAGAATAGATAGAATAGAATAGATAGAATAGATAGATAGGATAGATTGGATAGAGATAGATAGATGGATAGATGGATAGATGGATGGATAGATAGATAGATAGATAGGATAGATTGCATAGAGATAGATGGATAGATGGATAGATGGATAGACAGAGATGGATAGACGGATGGATGAATGGATGGATAGATGGATAGATGGACAAACAGATAGATGGACAGATGGATGACAGACAGACAGACAAATTCAGGTAGTCCTTGACTTACAATAGTTCATTTAGTGACCATTTAAAGTTACAGCGGCGCTGAAAAATGGGACTTATGACTATTTTTCACAGTTACCACCTTTGCAGCATCTCCAGGATCACGTGATCAAAATTCAGACGCTTGGCAACTGACTCTTATTTATGACGGTCGCAGCGTCCCAGGGGCGTCACGTGATCCCCTTTTGCGACCTTCTGGCAAGCAAAGCCAGTGGGGGATGCCGGATTTGCTTGACGACTGTTGTCCCTCATTTAACAACTGCAGGGATTCACTTAACAAGTGTGGCAAGAACAGTCGTAAAAATGGGGCAAAGTTCCCTTAACGCATGTCGCGCTTAGCAACCAAAGTTTTGGTGCTCGGTTGCGGGTTGTCAAGCACCCGTTGAAGAAACTCTGAAAGGCTGCAAAACACCCATTAATTGGAAGCTTTCGGGATGTGGCTGGCACGGCTTATCAAAATGCTTGATATTCTTAATTAAAGCATAATTATTATAATTATTCCTCGGCGGAAGACGGAAGCACACCTTGGCTTTCCCGCTGCCATTCCTCCTTTACTTCCAAATGTTCCTGTAGCTATTTATGCGCAGGTGTTTGCATGTGGGAGTGAATGGACGGGTCTGGCACAACCGGACAGGTTGGCAGCTGGCGTCCGTGGCCTCAGAACTGCCCTCCTTTGAAGCTCCCTCTATCATTTTGTCCTAATTGCAGCAGGCCCTCAAATAGGTTGGCAATGAAGAGCATCTCGGCCAGGCTGGGCCACCGACACCTGCTTTATTTTCCACCCCTCCCTGTAAAACGGCTTACGGGGTGGCTTGGAGGAAGAGAGAGAAGCCGGCAGAGACCAGCGTCCTGTGGCATTCTGAAGTCTGAACGATGGCTTGAGTCAGCTTTCGTAAGTCACAATGCGCTTCCTCCGCCTCCGTTTGAGAAAACGTCCTGTCCGCTGACCCATCTCAACTTTTTGCCCATTTCTTAACGCTGCAAGCTGCCTTCCCCGACCTGGGTGCTGCCGTTCAGATGTGGGGATGGCAATTCCCAGGTTTTTCAGCTTAGCTCTGGACAATTTCTCCTGCATCAAAGAGAGACTTTTCCACGCTGGTGCCCTCAACTGAGAACCAGTTTGGTCTAATGGTGAAGGCACCCGGTGTTGTGATTCCTCGCCAGCCAGTGGACCCGGCAGCTGAGTCAGAGGAATCAGAGGAGGAGGAGGAGGGGCCTGGAGTGATATCAGAGTCAGAGGAAGGCTCTGAGGAGCTCCAAGATTTATAGTCGGACGAGGAGCCTGGCCCCTCTACTCGCGCACAGGCTGAGACACAGCTGTGCTGGGAGCCTGAGTTGGACAGTGATGAATCACAGCTGGGAGATATCCAGGATGCACGAAAACACCGGCAAGAAAAGAGAGTAGAACAGAGGGATGCAATGGGGCGGCTCCAAAGGCGAAGGAGAAGGCATTAGGAAGCCACGCCTTGGCTGTATAATAAAAGGGAAGGTGTGGGAGGTGCTGGTGGCCGAAGGCAACCATTTGTGTTGAGGAATCGAGTTTCTGTGAACTGTGTTTGCCTTGGACAGTGACTCAAGTTTGTGAATAATAAAAGGGGATTGTTTTTTTCCTGTGGTTCCAGCCTGCTTGTTGGAAGAGGGGTTTCTTCTTGTGAGCATAACAAGGACTCACGTAGGCTGGGACAGAACACCCGGCTAGAAAGCAGGAGTCTGTGAGTTCTAGTCTTGCCTTAGGCATGAAAACCAGCTGGGTGACTTGAACCAATCACCAGGAGACTGTGAATTTTATTCCCATTTTAGGCTGGAAAGCCAGCTGGGTGATTTTGGCTCAGGGAGTTCTAGTCCCACCCTAGTTATGAAAACTGACTGGGTGACTTTGGGCCAATCACCAGGAGATAGTGAGTTCTAGTCCTGCCTTAAGCATGAAAGCTGGCTGGGTGACTTTGGACCGATCACCAGGAGTTGATGAGTTCTAGTCCCACCCTAGTTATGAAAGCTGACTGGGTGACTTTGGGCCAATCACCAGGAGATAGTGAGTTCTAGTCCTGCCTTAAGCATGAAAGCTGGCTGGGTGACTTTGGACCGATCACCAGGAGTTGATGAGTTCTAGTCCCACCCTAGTTATGAAAGCTGATTGGGAGACTTTGGACCTATCACCAGGAGACGGTGAGTTCTAGTCCCGCCTCAGGCATGAAATATTCCCAAGTGTAAAACAACAAATGCATTTTAAAGACAGGGAAATTTAGTGTTTGTTTTTTTTCCCCAGACCACAACCAAATAAATATCTTTCTCCCCTCCCAGATCTTGTGTGTGTGTGTGTGTGTGTGTGTGTGTGTGTGTGTGCAAGTGAAAATGAGAAACAAAACCCTCACCTTTGTTTCCTGCCTGGAGTGTCCATCAGTGATGTAAACATAACATCATAGTAATTATCATCCCCACAAGCACCACTAATGGAACGGGAATTAAGTAGGGATTTCGGAAAGAAGCTGCCAGCAATTACAGCAGGCTGTTTATAGTAGCAAACAGCAACCGGGGTGAAGTCATTGCAATCCCCACCACACCCACAAGCAAACACCCACAAACACAAACGCACAGGTTGTCCTGTGCAGATCCCTTCCAGCCGATTGCCTTTTTTTCCCAAAGGAGCAGGGCAAAGAGTCCCTTTAAAAGAGGGCGCTGCTTGGGAGGAGATGTTTCTGAGAACTTCGAGTTGCAGAATGAGAGAAAGTTAGGCTTCCTTCTCTTCCTCCCTCCCTCCTCCTCCTCTCCCCCTCCCCCCTGTCCCCCTTCCTCCTCCTCCTCCCCCCCCCTCCAGGTTTGTTTCACCTTCACAAAAGAATGTAAATAAAGATTACAGCTGGGATCAGTCAGCAAGAGAGGTGGTTACTCTCCCCTGCTCTGCAAAGGGTTCTGTCATCTTTTTGGTTTCGGGCAATCCAGACATGCATTTTTTTCAGATGTTCAGCTCTAGTTTAGCTCAGCCTCTCCATCCGTGGAGCTCCTAACTCATCCGGGAGAGCAACTGGAGAGATTGCCCCAGGCCTGTAGCTGGGGAAGTCTGGAAGAGAAAGGCTGGCTTTTCAATAACTCCCATCCTTCCTTTCCTTCCTTGGCCTTTGTCTAAATCATCTTCAGCCCTCCTCCTCCTCCTCCTCCTCCTCCTCCTCTCCACAAACACCCCCCATTGCTTTCTAGCACTGATGATGTTATCTAGTTGGGTAATGAAACATCTGCAAGAAACCCACCAAGTCCAGAGAGCACCAAGGACCCCATCGTCCTCCTCCTTCTCTTCCTCTTCCTCCTCCTCCTCTCCACAAACACCCCCCGTTGCTTTCTAGCACTGATGATGTTATCTAGTTGGGTCATGAAACATCTGCAAGAAACCCACCAAGGACCCCATTGTCCTCCTCCTCATCCCACAAAGAGTAGACTTCAGGCCCACATCCTTGCCACCTTGCCAACAGGAAAAAATGGACTCCAGCAACGCAAAGGTTCAATGCAAAGTCTGACTTCTTCAAAACAATGTTCTACACTGAAGGGAGCCCTCCCTGCCTTTCATCCTGACTTGAACACACAGAGAGAGAGAGAGATGGGACAACTCCTCCCTGCAAATCCCATCCTCTCCTAGCACTGATGATGTTGTCTAGCTTGGTAATGAAATGTCTGCAAGCTCAGAGAGCACCAAGTCCTCCTCCTCCTCCTCTTCCTCCTCCTCCTCTTCCTCCATCTTCTCCTCTGCTTCCCTTCTTCCTCCTCCCCCTCCTTCTCCTCCTCCTCTCTTCCTCTTCGTCCATCTCCTCCTCTTCCTCCTCCTCCTCTCCCCCTCCTCCCTCCCTCCCTTCCTCCTCCGTTCTCCTCTTCCCAGTTGTATTTCCACCCAGGCCTTCTCCACGCCCTTGGATTTCCAACCAAGGCCTTCTTCTGCAGATCCAACTGTCCGTCGTCTCCATCTAGTGAGAGCATTCTTCTACAAGAACACATAGATCAGCCCAGGGGAATGGTTAGGGTTGCCTCATCCCTAATGCCCGAGGAGAACACGCAGTTTGGAAGACTATCTTGCCCTATATCTTTGCCAAGAGGTCATTTCGAAAGAAAGAAAGAAAGAAAGAAAGAAAGAAAGAAAGAAAGAAAGAAAGAAAGAAAGAAAGAAAGAAAGAAAGAAAGAAAGAAAGAAAGAAAGAAAAGAAAGAAAGAAAGAAAAAAGAAAGAAAGAAAGAAAGAAAGAAAGAAAGAAAGAAAGAAAGAAAAGAAAAAGAAAAAGCCAGCAGCTCGCCCGTAGCAGAACACTCCCATGAATACCAGCAGGGAAGATATGATGAAAGATGAAAAGTCTTTGGTTTCGTAAAACATGTAGGAATTTAACCACACATTCCAGTGGGAAGCTATTACTCTCTTAGTTCAAACCACAAGCCAAATCCAACAATGCTAGATAACTTGTAGAAGCCCAGCCTTCTGATCTATCCAAGTTGAGATAAACCAGATCTACAAAAAAATAAAATAAAAAAAAAAATAAAGCAAAAAAAAACCTTGGTTACATCCTTCCTTATCATGCTCGAAGCAGATCAATATCTAGGCAAGCAATTCAACAAAGGCAAAGAAGAGCAACTAAGATGATGGAAGGCCTGGAGACTAAAACATATGAAGAATGGCTGCAGGAATTGGGAATGGCCAGTCTAGAGTAGAGAAGGACGAGGGAGGACATGATAGCAGTGTTCTAGTATCTGAGGGGCTGACCCAAAGAAGAGGGGGTCAATTTATTCTCCAAAGCCCCTGAAGGCAGGACAAGAAGCAACGGATGGAAACTAATCAAGGAGAGAAGCAACCTGGAACTGAGGAGAAATTTCCTCACAGTGAGAACAATTAACCAGTGGAACAGAAGTTGTGGGTGCTCCATGACTGGAGGTTTTCGAAGAAGAGACTGGACAGCCATTTGTCTGAAATGGTCTAGGGTCTCCTACCTGAGCAGGGGGTTGGACTAGAAGACCTCCAAGGTCTCTTCCAACTCTGTTCTTCTGTTCTTCTATAACACAGAGAGATCCAACCTAGGAGATATTTTCTGACAGTGAGAGCAATTAATCAATGGAATATCTTGTCTCCTGAGGTTATGGGTGCTCTATCTCTGGAGATTTTCAAAACTTGACTGGACCACCATTTGATCGACATGATTTAAAGACTTAGAAGACCCCTGAGGTCTCTTCCAGTCATAACAGTGAGGACAATTAACCAGTAGAAAAACTTGCCTCCAGAAATTGTGGGTGCTTCATCACTGGAGGTTTTTCAAGAAGACACTGGACAGCCATTTGTCTGAAATGGTCTAGGGTCTCCTACCTGAGCAGGGGGTTGGACTAGAAGACCTTCAAGGTCCCTTCCAGCTCTATTCCGATTACTAAGCAAGAATAATTCACTTAGTGACCGTTCAAACAGCAGCACTAAAATAGTGATTTGTGATCACAACTGCGACTTGTTGCAATATCCCCACAGTCACGTGATCAAAATTCAGACGCTTGACAGCTGACTCACATTTATGACGATTGCAGCGTCCCGGGGTCACGTGATCCTCTTTTGTGACTTTCTGACTAACTTAACATCTGCCATGATTCACTTAAAACTCACTGAATGAATGTCTCCCTTAGCAAAAGAAATTGTGGGTTCCCGTTGTGGTAGGTTGAGGGCTACCTGTATTCCCATTTTTGTTTTTATTTCACGATGCTGATAGGGCTTTGCAAAATTGCCAGGATCTCTCTCCATTTCATGACATTATCCTAATGCCTGTGTGTCTCTGTGTTTGCTCCTATGCGGCGCTTTGCAGTGTCTTCGCTCATCTGCTTCACGTGCGACAAAGTGGAACATAACTCGCAATGCCATAATATACAGAGCTGTGATGATGACCACCGCTACTGCAAAACAAAATATTTTGGTGGAGGTAAAGGTAAGTGGATGCAGCCCTCTGGGAACTTTTCATTCTAGAATAGAATAGAATAGAATAGAATAGAATAGAATAGAATAGAATAGAATAGAATAGAATAGAATAGAATAGAATAGAATAGAATAGAATAGAATAGAAAATATGGAATGGAATAGAAAATAGAGAATAGAGGATAGGATAGGATAGGATAGGATAGGATAGGATAGGATAGGATAGGATAGAATAGAATAGAATAGAATAGAATAGAATAGAATAGAATAGAATAGAATAGAATAGAATAGAATAGAATAGAATAGAAAATATGGAATGGACTGGGATAGGATAGGATAGGATAGGATAGGACAGGACAGGACAGGACAGAATAGAATAGAATAGAATGGAAAATATGGAATGGAATGGAATAGAAAAGAAAATATGGACTGGAATAGAATAGAATGGAATGGAATGGAATGGAATGGAATGGAATAGAATATGGAATAGAAATAGAGTAGAGTAGAGTAGAGTAGAGTAGAGTAGAGTAGAGTAGAGTAGAACAGAACAGAATAGAATAGAATAGAATAGAATAGAATAGAATAGAATAGAATAGAATAGAATAGAATAGAAATAAAATAGAATAGAATAGAATAGAATAGAATAGAATAGAATAGAATAGAATAGAATAGAATAGAATAGAATAGAATAGAATAGAATAGAATAGAATAGAATAGAATAGAATGGAATAGAATAGAATAGAATATTCTTTATTGGCCAAGTGTGATTGGACACACAAGGAATTTGTGTCCGGTGCGTAACTCTCAGTCTATGTACAAAAGCAACAAGTGATAAATAATCATCATAAAACTACATTCATCATAAATCATTAGATACAACACTCAGTGATAGTCATAGGATACTAAGTAAGCAAACACCATAAATCATACTAGGATACTAAATAAAATAATATAAATTTTACGATACAAGCAAGAAAGTTATAGTCATAAGAAGATAAGGGTAATAGTAATACAGCTGTCAAAGCAATAATATCTTATATTAGTAGTCGGAACCTTGACAACAGCCTTACTAAATAGTTTGACAGTGTTGTGGGAATTAGTTGTTTAGCAGAGTGATGGCATGGGGGAAAAAACTGTCCTTGTGTCTAGTTGTTTTGGCGTGCTATTTCCTATAGCTTTGATTTGAGGGTAGAAGTTGGAACAATTATGTCCAGGATGTGAGGGGCAGTGGTGGGGTTCAAACAGTGGTGGGATTCAGCTGGTTTGCACCAGTTCGGCAGAACCGGTAGCTAATTTTTTTGTTGCCCAGGCCCAGAATGGACTTCCAGAAGTGGCATCCATGCAGAGAACTGGTTGTTCACATATTTGAATTCCACCACTGGATTCAAATATGTGAACAACCGGTTCTCTGCGTGGATGACGCTTCCGGATGTCCATTCTGGGCCTGGGCAACAAAAAAATTAGCTACTGGTTCTGCCGAACTGGTGCGAACTGGCTGAATCCCACCACTGGTGAGGGGTCTGTAAATATTTTCTCAGCCCTCTTTCTGACCCGTGCAGTATGTGGATCCTCAATGGAAGGCAGGCTGGTAGCAATTGTTTTTCTTGAAGTTCTTATTATCCGTTGAAGTCTGTGTCTGTCTTGTTTGATTGCTGTGCCAAACTTTCACTTTTTTTTTTTTTTACTTTACTGTTGTTTCATTCAACATTGCAATCTTCATTCTGCAAGAGGTGGTCTTTCAAAACAGATTCTTAGAGGTTTCTTGGGTTAACAAAGCACATCTTTTTGCTCATCAAAAATTAAATCAATCCAAGCACATATTTTTTTAAATTGGTAAATCAATCAAAGCTCATATTTTTGATAAGCAGAAATATGTGCTTTGATTGATTTACCAATTTAAAAAATATGTGCTTTGATTGATTTAATAATATGTGTGTGTGTGTGTGTGTGTGCTTGCTTTGATTTACCAATCAGCCTAACATCAATATCTGGGAAGATACTGGAAAAGATAATCAAAAAACACATCTGCGAACACCTAGAAACAAAGTTATAACTAAAAGTCACCACGGGTTTGTTAAAAACAGATCATGTCCATCTTATTTCATTCTTTGACAAAGTGACTAAATTAGTAGACCAGTGAAATGTTGTGGACATCAGCTCTATTCTGATTGATTGATTGATTGATTGCCTCAATGCAATGATTCTCAAACTTGGCAACTTGAATACATGTGGACCCCAAATCTCTGGGGAATTCTGGAATTTGAAGTCCACGTGTCTTACAGTTGCCAAGTGTTTGAGAAACACTTCCTTAAGCATACAATCTTTGCATCAACCTTGGATAATACAATTTCTCCCCCTGTATTTTGATCTCCAATACTAGTAGATCTATACATCTATTTGGAAGATTTTAAGGCTCCCTTCCCTGCAAACCAACCGAAAATCCCCAAACCTTTCTTTTCTTTAAATATATTTTTATTAAGAATTTTAATTACAATAGTAAGTTATTGTAAGTTAGAAAAGCAGAAGAGAATGGAAAGAAATAATTAAGAGCAAAAAGAGAAAAGAGAGAAAAGACCAGAGAGAAAGAAACACATACACAAATACACATCTATCTATCTATCTATCTATCTATCTATCTATCTATCTATCTATCTATCTATCTATCTATCTATCTATCTATCTATCTCTATCTATCTATCTATCTATCTATCTATCTATCTATCTATCTATCTATCTATCTATCTGTATCCATCTATCTATCTATCTATCTATCTATCTATCTATCTATCTATCTATCTATCTATCTATCTATCTATCTATCTATCTATCTATCTATCTATCTATCTATCCATCTATCTATCTATGAGTTCCAATCTTCATCAGAGCAACTATAAGCAAAGTTAATAACTGTTCACCCCCTATAAAGTTAAACAGATATCTCTTCATTCCGTATCCCATTGATCTATAAGCTAAGCCATAAAACATCAACTTTTCAATGCTGGTTCCGTCAAAATGTCGATAAAGGGTTGCCAAAACTGCCCCCCCCGCAAAGAGTCTTATTTCAACTTTGATCAAATAAGCCAACTTTGTATTCCTTCCTTTTAGTTCTTTTAGAACAGCCAGACTTATTATTTCAATCAGCTACTCTTGGGGAGAAAATATATATATATAAAGGATGGAGACAAAATAATCCTGTTAATTTTCCTCCTGACCTGCAGGTGTCAATCACAAGCAATTGATCTCCAAAGAGTGTTCTGCCACGTGCCCTGAAGTGGAGCTTGATGTCGGTCTGATGGCTTTCTCAATGAAATGCTGTGATACTTCCTTCTGCAACGCAAGCGGTGCTGTCAGTGTGAAGACCAGCTCCTTGTTGCTGCTGGTGGGCACCTTGGCCAGTATCTTCTACATCCTTGGAGCCAAGCTGTGATGAGAGACCCCCAGGGAGGTCTCCAACCGATCCTGGAAAATTGTAGGTTAAAAAAAAAATCCCCTCTTGCTTCTTGACTCTGCATCAATACTTTCAACTAATAGTCCGGCCTAGTTCTGGGAACACCTCGGTTGTGTCCGACCTACATGGACCTTTTCTTGGGTCAAGGGCCTGATTCTCCTTTCCTCCCCAGTCATGATTTTGCAGATGTTTGTGATTCCTTTGCAATTGCTCCTTGCGAACGCCAGCCCACAGGAGTGACCAAGGTTGTGGGCAGGGGATAGCAAGATGCATTGCTGTAGAGTTGAGGAATTGCCCTCTGGGTGGTGGTTTACTCCTCCTGTGGGGAAGGACCCCAAGCTTTCCTTCTTGCTTGAAACAACCTTGCTTGCAAGGAAATCTACTTAGGGGTGATGATCCCACTTGCTTACTTTACACTTGGACGTCTGTGGAGATTCTCAGTCATCCAGGCCACGGCTGTCCCAAAGCTGCTTTTTCAAGAGGCATCTAGACTTTCTTGCTTTTCTTTGAAGACGTTTCGCTTCTCATCCAAGAAGCTTCTTCAGCTCCGACTGGATGGTGGGGGAATGGAAGGATTTATACTTCTTGCAGACAGCTGGTCATTTGCCTTCTTTTAGCGAGTCGTTGAGGCCACCTGGAGGTTTATCTGTGTCCTCAGTGAGTGGTGCAAATGGAAAACGGGAACCATTTGCGCTTCAGTTTGAGATGCAGACAACACGGACTCATCCCCCACAGCCTTCGCCTGTCTTCAACAGTGAAGGGACCCAGGGCAGAAAACATCCTGCAGAAAACACAGCTCCACAACACAATCCTTTCAGCAGTTCCAAGAAGACTCCACACCCATTTGCACAGATAAACCTCCAAGTGGCCTCAACGACTCTCTCTGAAAGGATGCAAATGACCAGCTGTCTGCAAGGAGTATAAATCCTTCCATTCCCCACCATCCGGTCAGAGCTGAAGAAGCTTCTTGGATGAGAAGCGAAACGTCTTCAAAAGAAAAACAAGGAAGTCCAGTTGCCTCCTGAAAAAAAGCACCTTTGGGTTTATACTTGGACGTCCTCCTTGATAAGTTCAACTGTTGATAAGCTGGCTGTTTCAAACATCAAGGAATTATATTTCACATGTGGTGAATTGTGTAAAAATGAATGCCTGGTGTCATGCAATCCAGGGTTTGCTAGATAAATTGCCTGGACTCACACCATATGCTGAGCCATAAGAACATGATGTACAGTTGACAAGGATTGGGTTTACAGGCAACATTCAGCCATACGGGATTGGGTTTGGTCTTATGCTGGTTGGGTTCATGGTTGAATAAGGGTTTGTTTTACTTAAGAGAAGGTGAAAGGGGTTTTTTCCAGCAATATTGCCCAAAATATTCAATAGTAAGATGGGCAGCATATAAAGTTAATAAATATATTTATTTATACACACACACACACACACACACACACACACACACAACTAACTGAATGTGGCCAACACCAACTTTTTCCCAAATCAGTTGGCCACAAATAAATCATTTGACAAAAGCCAATTTTGGCTTAATATTAATTAACTTTGGTTAATATTTTTCACAAGTGGTGCTGCCCTCTAGATTCCTCTAGAGGTGGAATCTATACAAGAAAGAATAGAATAGAATAGAGTAGAGTAGAGTAGAGTAGAGTAGAGTAGAGTAGAGTAGAGTAGAGTAGAATAGAAATAGAAATAGAAATAGAAATAGAAATAGAATAGAATAGAATAGAATAGAATAGAATAGAATAGAATAGAATAGAATAGAATAGAATAGAATAGAACAGAATAGAATAGAATATATGGAAAGTAATCAATACAGATTTCACTCTGTAAAACATTCCTAATTCCATTAAGAATGCCTTGGATTCATATCATTTTGTGACATTATGCACCACTTCAAGATTTACTTAGGAGTAAGTCGGGCACTTTCAACACTGGGACACATTTGGTGAGCAGCTTTAAAATTAAAGCATCTTTTTCTAAAAAAAAAATCCAGATTTCCCCCTATCCAGAAGGGGGAAAGTAACCTAAAGGGGAAAATAAGAATGCCATTCAAACAACCGAGTGCATTTTTTTTCTCTCTCTCTCCCTATACCCTTGTAAAGTGTGTATTTTTCATAATGCTTTCCAAACTAAATGATGTTAATAATAAAAAGAACATTAAACCTTTCTTGTGGTTTGTCTATCTCTCTCTCTCTCTGTGTGACATGTTTGTGGAGCTTTAAATAACCGCCTTGTTTTGATGTAGGTTGCTTTTACAATTGCTAGCTTATGATGACTAGCAAAGGAATTTCAAAAAAAACCATCTACACTCTTGGGGACATTTAGGGAAAAAATAGAAAAAACAGAAAATGATAACTACTTTTATCTTTCTTGCAAATTCATAGTATATAGGCAACAGGTCAACCCAGTGTTTCTCAACCTCAGAAAATTTAAAGATCTGTGGACTTCAAGTCCCAGAACTGAAGCTGGCAAACCTGGCTGGGGAATTCTGGGAGTTGAAGTCCACACATCTCAGAATTCTGGGAGTTGAAGTCCAAACACTTTAGAATTCTGGGAGCTGAAGTCCAAACATAATTCTGGGAGTTGAAGTCCATGCATCTTAGAATTCTGGGAGCTGAAGTCCAAACACTTTAGAATTCTGGGAGTTGAAGTCCAAACATCTTGGAATTCTGGGAGCTGAATTCCAAACAGAATTCTGGGAGCTGAAGTCCCAACACTTTAGAATTCTGGGAGCTGAAGTCCAAACAGAATTCTGGGAACGGAAGTCCACACATCTTAGAAATCCCCGGCCTATGGCCTGTTCAGAACAAGGCCAGGCAAGCAGTGGGAGAAGCATTTGCTTGAGCAGTAGGAGCTCATGCTTGCACAGAAAGCTCCGGTTTTGCAAGCAGTGCGCGCATGCACCCGCTGCCTGTGTAAATAGAACTGTGCATGTAAGCAGATGTGCCCGCTGCTATCTATCCTATCTCTCTCTCTCTCTTCTCTCTCTCTCTCTATCTTTCCATCCTATCTATCTCTATCTAAACATCTCTCGTCTGTAAATCTCTCATCTGTAAATCCCTGCCTGCCTGCCTGCCTATTTATCTATCTATCTATCTATCTATCTATCTATCTATCTATCTATCTATCTATCTATCTATCTATCTATCTATCTATCTATCTATCTATCTATCTATCTATCTATCTATCTATCTATCTATCTATCTATCTATCTATCTATCTATCTATCTATCTATCATCTATCTATCTAATCATGGTGTGCATTCAAATGCAGGACCCAAAGCAAAGAATCAAGACTTACTGGGGCTCTGGTTTACAAACTCTGGTTTATTCAACAACAATTTGAGAAAACGTGGCTTATAAAAATCAGTACTGAACTCCCTCAGCAGATGGCAGCCTTAAACCAACTTTTCTTTCTCTCTCTCTCTCTCTGTTTCATCATGTTCAATTCTTGAAGACTGCCTGGGCAAGTCCCTGCAGTTTTCTTGGCAAGGTTTTCCAAAAGGACTTTGCCATTGTCTCATTCCTGAGGTTGAGAAAGAGTGACTGGCCCAAGATCAGCCAGCTGGCTTTGTGCCTAAGGTAGCAATAGACTTCTATGTAGACTTCTATACAGCAGCTGCCAAAAAAGCTAATACAGTCCTGGGTTGCATAAACAGAGGCATAGAATTAAGATCATGCGAAGTACTAGTACCGCTTTACAAAGCCCTAGGGAGGCCACACCTGGAATACTGCAGCCAGTTTTGGTCACCATATCACAAAAAAGATGTTGAGAGTTTGGGGGAAAAAACCAGAGAAGAGCAACTAAGATGATCAAAGGCCTGGAGACCAAAACGTACGAAGAACGGCTGCAGGACTTGGGTTTGGCTAGTCCCGGGATAGGCAACCTTGGCTCTTTTATGACTTGTGGACTTCAACTCCCAGAATTCCTGAGTCAGCATGGCTGCCTCAGGAATTCTGGGTATTGAAGTCCACAAGTCATAAAAGAGCCAAGGTTGGCTACCCCTGGCTACTCTAAGAAAAGAAGAAATAGGGGAGACATGATAGTATTCCAGTATTTGAGGGGCTTATTCCAGTATCTGAGGGGCTGCCACAAGGCAGAAAGGGTCAAGTTGTTCATCAGAGCACCAGAGGGAAGGACAAGAAACAATGGTTGGAAACTGATCAAGGAGAGAAGCAATCTGGAATTAAGGAAAAAATTCCTAACAGTGAGGACAATCAACCAGAAATCGTGGGCGCTCCATCACTGGAGATTTTTAAGAAAAGACTAGGCAATCACCTGTCTGAGATGGTGTAGGTTCTCCTGCTTGAGCAGGGGGCTGGTCTAGAAGACCTCCAGGGTCGCTTCCAGCTCTATTCTATTCTTCACAGTGCTTTTACAGCCCTCTCTAAGGGTCCTCATTTTACTGACCTCGGAAAAAGGGAAGGCTGAGTCAACCTTGAATTTTGTCAAGATTGAACTCCTGTGCACCACCACGGCTTCCTTCCTTCCTTCCTTCTCCTCATTTCCCTTCCTTCCTTCCTTCCTTCCTTCCTTCCTTCCTTCCTTCCTTCCTTCCTTCCTTCTTTCCTTCCTTCCTTCCTTCCTTCCTTCCTTCCTTCCTTCCCAAGCAATAGCACTTAGACTTATATACCGCTTCATAGTGCTTTAAATCCCTCTCTAAGCGGTTTACAGAATCAGCCTGTTGCCCCCCCCCCCCAGCAATCTGGATCCTCATTTTACAGACTTCAGAAGAATGGGAGGCTGAGTCAGCCTTGCTCACTGTCTTCTACCCAACTTGTCAACTCCTGGGAGTCAACCTATTCTCCAAAGCACCTGGGCACAGGACCGGAAGTAACGGATGGAAGATCATTAAAGAGAGAAGCAACCTAGAAGTAAGAAGAAATTTCCTAACTATGAGAACAATCAACCAGTGGAAGGACTTGCCTTCAAAAACTGTGGGTGCTTCATCACTGGAGGCTTTCAAGAAGAGACTGGACAGCCAATTGTACAGGGTCTTCTGCTCAAGCAGGGGGTTGGACTAGAAGACCTCCAAGGTCCCTTCCAATTCTGATATTCTGCTAACTAATCAGTGGAACAGCTTGCCTTCAGAAGTTGGGGTGCTCCATCGATGGAGGTTTTCAGGGGGGGGGGTTTCAGAAGGTTATTGGACAACCATTTAGAACACAGAATAACAGAGTTGGAGTGACCTTGGAAGTCATCTAGTCCAACTCCTTGCAAAAGCAGAAGAGTCTATACCATTTCAGACAAATGGCTGTCCAGTCTCTTCTTGAAAGCCTCCAGTGTTGGAGCATTCACAACTTCTGGAGACGAGTCCTTCCACTGGTTGATTGTTCTCACCGTCAGGAAGTTTCTCCTTAGTTTTAGGTTGCTTCTCTCCTTGATTAGTTTCCATCCGGTGCTTCTTGTCCTGCATTCTGGTGCTTTGGAAAACAGTTTGACCCCCCCCCCCATCCTTGTGACAGCCACTCAAATACTGGAACACTTCTATCATGTCTCTCCTTATTTTCACTATTCTAGACAAACCCAGTTCTACAGCCCTACATTCATACATTTGTTTGAAATGGCATAGGTCCTCCTGCTTGAGGTTGGACTAGAAGACCTCCAAGGTCCCTTCCAACCGTATTATTCTATGTTCTAAGTTTCCAGCCTGATGCCTTCAGAATAGAATAGAGGTGGAAGGGACCTTGAGGTCTTCTAGTCCAATCCTCTGCTCAAGCAGGAGAACCTATACCATATCAGATAAGTGACTGTCCAGTCTCTTCTTAAAAACCTCCTGATGGAGGTTTGTGGAGCACCCACAACTTCTGGAGGGAAGCCGTTCCACTGGTTAATTGTCCCCACTGTCAGGAAGTTTCTCCTTAATTCCAGGTTGCTTCTCTCTTTGGTTAGTTTCCATCCATTGTTTCTTGTCTTGTCTTCTGGGGCTTTGGAGGATAATTTGACCCCCTCTTCTTTGTTGCAGCCCCTCAGATACTGGAACTCTGCTATCAATCCCCCCCCACCCCAGTCAAGGTTCATCAAACTGCCTCCAAAACAAACCTGGGTGATCCCCAAATGCTAAAACAGATTCAGAACTGGAACCCATAGGAAAATTCCAGGACTTTAGGATCTGACTGGCCAAATCGCAGAAATGGCAAGGACTAATCCCGTTTTGCTGCTGCTGCCAAGAAAACGCCACGGGCGTGCCCGTGAAATCTCCAGAAGATTTTTGAGATGGACACAAGGAGGGTTTGTTTTCGTGATGAAACTCTGCGTGTGGGTGGAGGCTAAGAGAAGGCAAGATGACCTAGTTCCTAGGCAGAGGCGGGGCTGACTTAAAAAATATTGCAAGGCCTTCTTTTGCCCTTGCTGGCTGTCGACCTCAGAAAAGAATCTGAAAGCAAATGCAATTTGGTCAGATCAGCCAGAGACCGTTCACGATAAGCTGACCGTTCACGATAAGATGATTAGGGGACTGGAGGCTAAAGCATATCAGGAACGTTTGCTGGAATTGGGTATGTCTAGTTTAATGAAAAGAAGGACTAGGGGTGACATGATAGCAGTCTTCTAAATATCTCAGGGGCTGCCCCAAAGAAGAGGGAGTCAAGCTACTCTCCAAAGCGCCTGAAGGCAGGACAAGAAGCAACGGATGGAAACTGATCAAGGAGAGAAGCAACCTGGAACTGAGGAGAAACTTCCTGACAGTGAGAACAATTAACCAGTGGAACCACCTGCCTCCAGAAGCGGTGAATGCTCCAACACTGGAAGTTTTTAAGAAGAGACTGGACAGCCATTTGTCTGAAATGGTATAGGGTTTCCTGCCTGAGCAGGGGGTTGGACTCGATGACCTCCAAGGTCTCTTCCAACTTTATTATTATTATTATTAGCTGCCCAACTGAAGCATAGAACTTAGAAAATAAAATAACCGAGTTGGAAGGGACCCTGGAGGTCTTCTAGTCCAACCCTCTGCTTGAGCAGGAGACCCTATACCATTTCAGACAAATGGCTGTCCAGTCTCTTCTTGAAAAACCTCCAGTGATGGAGCGCCCACAACTTCTGAAGGCAAGTTGTTCTACTGGTTTAATTATTCTCACTGTTGGGAAATTTCTCCTGAGTTCCAGGTTGCTTCTCTCCTTGATTACATTACCAACATGCACCTTCTAGATCAGTGGTTCCCAACCTTTTCTATATCCCACACCTCTAGAACGCTTCTGATATATTCTCGCACCCCTTACAAAGGTTTGGAATAAGGGCAAACGAATTATGCATGTACCCTATAATTTTGAAAACCCAGGTTTTCGCACCCCCTGGAATATCGCCTCGCGCCCCCGGTTGGGAACCCATTCTAGATCCTTGTCCCAAAGGTGCTTCTGTAAGGACCTACCTCATTTAAGCCTCCCAAGAAAGCAGAGCTCTTGAAGCAGGCATTGTCTCAAAAGGAACGTTTATTAGGGGTCTAGTGGCAGCAGGGAAAGCAAGGTGAGATCTGGAGAAAAACCCGTGCAAGCAGTATATTAAAAGCAATATTCTTACTTCTCCCCCCAGGGTCCCAGGGTCTTTCTGAATCCCAGCCAATCCACAGGTGGCATAGCGTTTTGGTAACTGGCTCCATTCGTGTGCTCCTCAAGGTCTCTCTCGCTTTTGTTTCTGCCTGGCTCCAAGCACAAACTGTCTCCTAGATAAGGGTGATGCATTCCTTCAGGATTCAAAAACATCTTGACAAACTGGAACAATGGGCCCTATCTAACAAAATGAGTTTGAATGTGGAGAAAAGCAAAGTCTTACATCTAGGCAGGAAAAAAAAACAAAGGTACAAATACAGATCGGGTGAGACCTGGCTTAAAAACAGTAACTGTCAGTCCTAGTGGACGATCACTTGACCATGAGCCAGCCGTGTGCAGCAGCAGCCGAAAAAGCTAATACAATCCTGGGTTGTATAAAGAGAGGCATAGAATCAAGATCACGCGAAGTATTGTTACCGCTTTATAAAATCCTAGTAAGGCCACACCTGGAATACTGCAGCCAGTTTTGGTCACCATATCAGAAAAAAGATGTTGAGAGTTTGGAAAAAAATCAGAGAAGAGCAACTAAGATGCTCAAAGGCCTGGAGACTAAAACATACGAAGAACGGCTGCGGGACTTGGGTTTGGCCAGTCTAAAGAAAAGAAGAAATAGGGGAGACATGATAGCTATGCTCCAGTATCTGACGGGCTGCCCCAAGGTTGTTCACCAAAGCACCAGAGGGAAGGACGAGAAACAATGGTTGGAAACTGATCCAAGAGAGAAGCAACCTGTAATTAAGGAGAAACTTCCTGACAGTGAGGACAATTAACCAGTGGAACAGCTTTGCCTCCAGAAATCGTGGGTGCTAAAGCACTGGAGGTTTTTAAGACAGTCACTTGTCTGAGATGGTATAGGTCCTCCTGCTTGAGCAGGGGGCTGGACTAGAAGACCTCCAAGCTCCCTTCCAATTCTCTTCTCTTCTCTTCTCTTCTCTTCTCTTCTCTTCTCTTCTCTTCTCTTCTCTTCTCTTCTCTTCTCTTCTCTTCTCTTCTCTTCTCTTCTCTTCTCTTCTCCTCCTCTCCTCTCCTCTCCTCTCCTCTCCCCTCTTCTCTTCTCTTCTCTTCTCTTCTCTTCTCCTCTCCTCTCCTCTCCTCTCTTCTCTTCTCTTCTCCTCTCTTCTCTTCTCCTCTCCTCTTCTCCTGGGGGAAGGGTATAATAACAAGGAAGTGCAAATCATCCCCAAAGCATTCCTCCCCCTTCCCAACAGAATGGCAGACTCCATTAGATTAGAATTTGCTAAACTTAATAACAACAACAACAACAACAACAACAACAACAACAACAACAACAACAACAACAACAACAACAACAACAACAACAACAACAATAATAATAATAATAATAATAATAATAATAATAATAATAATAATAATAATAATAATAATAATAATAATAAAAGTTGGAGTTCTTTTTTTAATCTTGGGCTTAGTTATAGGAAGTCAGGCCCTTTGGTTGAAAGATGATGGAAGGTGCAAACCCATAATTATATAATGGATCACGTGACCACAGGATTCCTTCCACAGCCGTGAGGGTGAAAAAACGGTCGCGAGTCTCTTTTTCCCCGTGCCGTCGGAACTTAGAACGGGCCCTAAATGAACGGCTGTAAATTGAGGACTACCTGTCTATTTTGCAAGGCCCTGAAAAGTCAGATTTACTCAAAGGAGGTTGAACAACGCGTGACTCACCGGATGACTCTAAGCTTTGGCTCCGGGAAAACAAAGAGCTGATTTTGTAATGACGGGTTGTGCCCCAAACAAACAGTCATTATTACAGCTCTTTCAGTACTGAAAGATAACAACTGGATTGCTCCATCTGAAAACCTTGCTGCCTCATTTTTGACTAGTCTTATTGTGTGAATCAGATTGTTTTGTGATTCCTGGGTTCCTGTGACTCGGGACAATTGGATCAATTCCCCCAGACAGGGTTAAATCAGTTGTGGCTTAGTGTATTGTGTGAACACAGCTTATCTGGGGAATGTTCCTGGAACTGGCTTAGAAACTTCAACCAGTGCAAAAAGCAGGACCCGGGCTGCTGAGCTGTCACTCTTTCAAATGAACACATTTGAAATGGTCTAGGCCAGGGCATGGGTAGGCAACCTTGGCTCTTTTATGACTCGTGGACTTCAACTCCCAGAATTCCTGAGCCAGCCACGCTGAGGGGAAAGGGAGAGGTTTCCAAGCTGAGCCATGCTGGCTGAGGAATTCTGGGAGTTGAAGTCCACGAGTCATAAAAGAGCCAAGGTTGCCTACCCCTGGTCTAGGGTTTCCTGCCTGAGCAGGGGGTTGGACTAGATGACCTCCAAGGTATCTTCCAATTTTTATTATTATTGTTGTTGTTGTTGTTATTATTATTATTGTTGTTGTTGTTATTATTATTATTATTATTATGGATCATCGCACAGTCAGCCAGATGTTCAGACTGGATTTGGCATTTTGTCTACCTATCGAGTCCTTCCCAAGGACCTGGGATAGGCAGATGTGGATGTTTGATGTTATTACAGATATCGTCGCAGGATGGAAGCAGTTCCTAGTAAGGCCGCCTTTTGCAATTGACTAATGGCGAATTTGTCAATGCCGATGATGGTGTTCAAGTGGTGCTCCAGTTGTTTTGGGATTGCACCCAAGGCGCCTATTACTATTGGTACTACCCTTGCTTGCCTTCGCCACAGTCTTTCTATTTCTATTTGTAGGTCTTTGTATTTTGTTATCTTCTCCAGTTCTTTCTCGTCTATTCTGCTGTCTCAAGGCACTGCCACTTCCACTATCCAGACTTTTTTTGTCTTTCTTATCGACAGTTGTTAAGTCCGGGGTGTTATGTTGCAGGTGCTTTGTCTGTTTGAATTCTGAAGTCCCAGAGCAGTTTAACTTTATCATTTTCTATGACTTTCTCTGTTTTATGATCCCACCAGTTCTTGCTTGCAGGCAAATGATATTTCTTGCAGATCTTCCAATGCACCATTGTTGCTACTTTGTCGTGCCGCTGCTTGTAGTCAGTCTGTGCGATCTTCTTGCAGCAGCTTACCAGGTGGTCCACTGTTTCTTCAGCGTGTTTGCATAGGCGGCACTTACTGTCTGTTGCTGTCTTCTCCATTTTGACTTTATAGGCGTTTGTCCTTAAAGTTTGGTCTTGTGCAGCCAGAATTAGTCCCTCGGTCTCTTTCTTCAATTTTCCTGCTCTTAGCCATTGCCAGGTCTTGTTATTATCTGCTTTCCCAGCTATTTTTTTAATGTACTGGCCATGTAGTGCTTTGTCTTCCCATGCCTCTATTCTGTTCTTCATTTGGTCTTTCTTGTAGGCCAGTTTGGTCTCTCCAGTAGTCAGTAAGCCTTCCTGATATACTAATTTCAGTGCATCTTCATCATTGTCCTTCAGATATTCTTCCAAAGCAGCATTCCACGCCCACTTATTTGCCTTGGTAGATAAAGTCTGTCAATGTCACTGCATGAATGAAGGGCATGATTCATTGTCATTATTTTTCTGGTCTTCCTATCCATTGCTTTTAGTTCTGCTTGAGTCCAGTCCACTATTCCAGCTGTGTATCTAATGACTGGAATTGCCCAGGTGTTGATTGCTTTTATGGTATTATCCTCCATTGAGTTTGGACTTTAAAATCTTCTTCACTCTCTTGATGTATCCACCTCTAATCTTTTTCTTGACTTCAGTGTGCTTGATGTTGTCAGGGATGTGAACGAGAGTCCAGCTAGACATAACACTAAACCTAGCATGAGAAACAAGGTTATTGTAACCAGAGCTGATCAGGAATTGGCGGGCTGGAGAACTGGAGAGGAAGCCCCCGCTTCACACTAATTGGGAAATGTGATTTATGACTGTTAATTGAAGGAGGGAATTGTGCTTTGACACTATGTGCTCAGGGGAGGGGAATTCAGTTTTTGGCTTCGATTATGCAGTGCCGATATTATGCTACTCAAAGTCAAGATTCTTTCAGGCAAACAATGCCTCGAAGTTCTTTTGAAGAATTTCATCTGTCGGAACCATGACATTCCATTGCGAAGCGGGACAGTTAAAATGGGGACAGTACACACCATTTTATGTTCTTTCTTGCCAGGAATTGTTAAGTGAATCACTGATTGTTAAGTTAGTAACAAGGTTGTCAAATGAATCTGGCTTCCTTATTGACTTTGCTGGCCCAAAGGTCGCAAGAGGTGATCCCAGGATCCCAGGTCACTGTTAAAAAGACTACTCAAACTACTTCAGAGGTGTAAATGTGTGTCGAAAGTTACCAAAGCACCCAGGCAATTTCACAAGTTGCTGACAATACAGAGGAGTCAACTGTAATTTGGGGATAGAAATCTGACCCCAATTTTTATTATCATGGTTTAAACAGAAGCCTCCCAACACAACACGAGGACAGGAAAGCCTGGAAGAACGTTGTCCATGAGGTTGCGATGGGTCGGACACGACTTCGCAACTAACAACAACCCAAAGAAGAGTTCCAAGAAAATTTTACAACTTTTAGCAGGACAAGTTTGGGACTTTTTCCTCAAGGATATTATTAACAAGATTGAGAAATTCTTGAGAAAAAGAGAAGTTTATAACTACTTGACAAACATTCCAGAGAAGAAGAAAAAAATTATTCCATGAAGACAAGCCGGAAGGAGTGACTTAAATTTGATGAGTCAGTTGGAATTAGGATGGATTTCCTTCAGTTTGATATTTGTAATTGAACGGAAGTCTTAATCTAAAGTTTGGAAATGTATTTTTCCTTTCCTTTACATATGCTGATGTAATTCCTAAAGTTTGTAAAATATTATTGAAAGCGACAGATTTTATCTTCCTGGGCTCCAAGATCACCGCAGATGGGGACTGCAGCCAAGAAATTAAATGACGCTTGCTCCTGGGGAGGAAAGCTGTGGCAAATCTAGACAGCATACTAAAAAGCAGAGACGTCACCCTGCCAACAAAAGTACGTATAGTCAAGGCCATGGTTTTCCCAGTTGCAATGTACGGCTGTGAAAGTTGGACCGTAAGAAAGGCTGAAGAA
>JALGBA010002188.1:0-70000 GCA_023970755.1 Azemiops feae | reverse complement strand
TCCCTGCATTCGTCCTTTCTTCCTTTTCCCCTCCCTCTCTCCCTTCTCTCCTCCCTCCATTCGTCCTTTCTTCCTTTTTCCCTCCCTCACTCCTTTCATTCTTCCTCCTCCCTCCCTCCCTTCACCCTTTCTTTCTTTTCCCCTCCCTCTCTCCTTCCATTCTTCCCTCCCTCCCTCATTCATTCTTTTCTCTCTCCCCCCCCCCCCCCCCGTCATTCCCGCTTTCGCTTTCCTCCAGCCGAGCTTCTGGGCCTTCTTAAACCGCGCTTCGTTTATTGCTGCAGGGTTGAGCTTCCAGTGAGGCTGAATTTCTCTCTGGAGAAGGGAGAGGGAGGGAGGGAGGAGTTGCTGCCCCCCCTCCCGGGATGCCAGGAAGAGAAATGCTTTCTGCACATGGTCAGGGGCCCCGATCCTCTTCCGAATCAGACCTCGGGGTCCCAACGGCAGCGGGGTCCTGGACGGGGGGGAGGGAGGGGGCTGTTGTGTTGCCTTCCTTATTAGTCAAGGCCAGCTGCAGAAGGGCGCCTGGTGTCTTTCTCCTGGGGGGCGGGGGGGGGAGGAAGTCCACGTGGGATTGCTGGTCAAGGTCCCCACTTTGCAGAGGTGGAGATGGGGGGGGGCGTCTCTGTATGTTGGGAAGGGGGGGGAGGAGGGCAAAGCTTCAGGATCTCCCCCCATGGTTATGCATTTGTCCTTGCAAATTCTTTAATCTTGAATCCCCATCAAATGATGCGTGTCCCAAGTTGGTTTCTGATCATTTGAGGAAAGGCCTCGCTTGGGGATCAACCTCCGGGCAGGGGATGATGATGATGATGATGATGATGATGATGATAATAACAGTAATAGTAATAATGATAATAATGATAATAATGATAATAATAATAATAATAATAATAATAATAATAATAATAATAATAATAATAATAATAATAATAATAATAATAATAATGTTGGAAGGGACCTTGGAGGTCATCTAGTCCTGCTCAGGCAGGAAACCCTACACCATTTCGAACAAATGGCTGTCCAGTCTCTTCTTAAAAACTTCCAGTGTTGGAGCATTCACCGCTTCTGGAGGCAGGTGGTTCCACTGGTTAATTGTTCTAACTGTCAGGAAGTTTCTCCTTAGTTCCAGGTTGCTTCTCTCCTTGATCAGTTTCCATTCGTTGCTTCTTGTCCTGCCTTCCAGCGCTTTGGAGAATAGCTTGACTCCCTCTTCTTTGGGGCAGCCCCTCAGATACTGGAAGACTACTATCATGTCCCCCCTGGTCCTTCTCTTTGTTAAACTAGACATACCCAATTCTGAGTCCAAAATTTCTGTTTCTAACTGAAACATTTTGTTAAGTCAGTTTGCCCCCATTTTAGGACCTTTTTTTTAAAAAACGCATATTTGTTAACTGAATCAGTGCAGTTGTTAAATTAGTCACACCGTTTCCGGCTTTCCTCCCTCCCTTTGACTTTGCTTGTCAGAAGGTCGCAAAAGCGGATCACGTGACACCCCCCCCCCAGACGCTGCGACCCTGTGCGACGGTCATAAGTGTGAAACCTGGTCAGGGGTCCCTTTTTTCAGTGCAGTTGTAACTTTGAACGGTCACCAAACAAGCTGTTGTTAAGTTGAGGACAAGGTGTGGTTTCTCTTTTCTCACGAACAGCTTCATCAATTTAACGCAGAAGTCTTCAAACGTGGCCCTTTTATGACTTGTGGACTTCAACTCCCAGAATTCCTCAGCCAGCCTGCCTGGCTGAGGAATTCTGGGAGTTGAAATCCACAAGTCATGAAAGGGCCACGTTTGAAGAGCCCTGGGCTACAGTATGTGGCCAACCTCCAGAATCATCTAAGGCAGGGGTGTTCAAACGTGGCCCTTTTATGACTTGTGGACTTCAACTCCTGGCTGAGGAATTCTGGGAGTTGAAGTCCACAAGTCATAAAAGGGCCACGTTTGAAGACCCCTGATTTAAGGCAACGTAACTCTTCTGATTTATTGTTTGGATTTCCCCTTGCTTTATTAAGACATTCTGGCTGGTTTTGGCCTCTTTTTCCTTACCTCTGACCTTTTTATCCATTTTCAGATCCATGTCTTTCTCCATCTCACATTTATGATAGAGTTCAGCAGTTTTTTTTTTTTTTTTGTTTTTAAACCCGAATCCACAAACCTTCTCGTTTGGGTTTCTCCCCCCCCCCTCCACCCTGGGTGCCCTCCAGATGTTTGCACTGGGGAATTTGCAAGTTGGAAACCCCCACGTTTGGAGAATGTTACATTGAAGGTGGGGCAAAAAACATCACAGTGGGGCTGAAGGAGATGTAGTTTGAATCCTCATCAGAGGTAGAACTTTTTAAAAATAATGGTCAGGAGCGGAAGACCAGGTCCACACATTTTAAGGTTAAAATTAACTGATTTATTGCTAACATTCTACTCACAGGAATTTTTCTCGCTAATAATTGGAATGGAATGGAATAGAAAATATGGAATGGAATGGAATGGAATATAGAATGGAATGGAATAGAATAGAATAGAAGACTTGGGACCTTGGAGGTCTTCTAGTCCAACCCCCTGCTTGAGCAGGAGACCCTATATACCCATTTCAGACAAATGGCTGTCCAGTCTCTTCTTAAAAACTTGCAGTGTTGGAGCATTCACCGCTTCTGGAGGCAGGTTGTTCCACTGGTTAATTGTTCTAACTGTCAGGAAATTCCTCCTTAGTTCTAGGTTGCTCCTCTCCTTGATTAGTTTCCATCCGTTGCTTACTTCAATAGGCTTACAATGATAAAATTACAGCAATCTTTCGATCTAAAATTAATCAATTCCTAGCAGTTCCATAATCGCATACATTTTGAACCATCCAATCCTACAATTAAAAATCTTTTCTTCAATCAGGGTAAGTTAACTTTGCCCTCCGGGCCAGTTTAATTAATTAACTTCATGATCAATTAATCCATTGTTGGAATCCATAGATTTTCCCGTCTCTCTGCAGACAAAAGTCTTGCTGCATTTATCACAGTCTCATATTTTTTTCCCCCTCTCCAAATGCTTATCCATCAAACTTAAAAGAAAAACCTCCGGTTTCAAAGTGTACATTTGTTTTAAGAATTCTCTGCATTAAAGTGCATATTTGATCTCATATATATATACGCCAATATATATATATATATATACGCCAATAAAGAAGGATATTTGTAGCTGAGAGTTGAACTGTGGGGTCCTTGGTGCTCTCTGAACTTGGTGTGTTTCCTGCAGACCTTTCATCACACAACTTGTGAGTCCTAGAAGTGAGTGGAGTTTGCAGAGAGGAGGAGGAGGAAGAGGAGGAGGAGGACTGTTGGGTCCTTGGTGCCCTCTGAGCTTGGTAGTTTCCTTGCAGACATTTCATTACCTAACTAGGTAACATCATCCGTGCTAGAAGGGAGTAGGGTTTACTTCCAATTTATGTTCTCGTGGCTTGCCCCTATCCGTGTTGGTGGGAGAAATCTTTGGGGGTCCTTTTCTGGGGCTGTTTACTATTAGCTTGTTCTGGCAGTTCCTTGTTTGAAGGATTTTTTTCGGGGGGGGGGGCGAATGAAGCCGTGTCCTGAGATTTTGGAGGCAATTGGAATAGCTTTTTCTACCAAAAGGAGAAATTTGCTGCAAATTTTGCTGGGCTCTTTAAGAGAGTCGCTGTGTCTCAGTTCATCGAGATAAAAAATACGGTTAAGGGAAGCACGGAGCCAACTGTGTAATTCCAGGAATGTGGTGGTTTGATAAGAGCAATAAAGGAAGTCAACAGTACAGCGGAGAGAAACAGGGCTGCCTAGCTGACCTGCTTGAAAGCTTCATGGCTGCATTCACACAACCCGTGGAACTCGGTTAGTCTTAACCTTGGTTAGCGGTTCGGGTTGTGTGAATGGCAGGTGGGTGGGGCATCAAAACTGTCATTTGTCCTCCAGATCCTGGTTGTCCCAAAAAGGTGCTTTTTTTCAACTGGACTTCCTTGTTTTTCTTTGAAGACGTTTCGCTTCTCACCCAAGAAGCTTCTTCAGCTCTGACTGGATGGTGGGGAATGAATTAGAATTAGAATAACAAGAGTTGGAAGGGACCAACAAGGATGATTAGGGGGCTGGAGGATAAAACATACAAAGCACGGTTGCAGGAATTGAGTATGTCTAGTGGTCTAATGAAAAGAAGGACCAGGGGGGACATGATATCAGTGTTCCAATATGTGAGGGGCTGTCCCAAAGAAGAGGGTGGGTCAATTTATTTTCTAAAGCACTAGAAGGCAGGACAAGAAGCAACGGATGGAAACTAATCAAGAGAAGCAACCTAGAACTAAGGAGAAATTTTCTGACAGTTAGAACAATTAATCTGTGGAACAACTTGCCACCAGAAGCGGTGAATGCTCCAACACTGGAAGTTTTTAAGAAGAGACTGGACAGCCATTTGTCTGAAATGGTGTAGGGTTTCCTGCTTGAGCAGGGGGTTGGACTAGAAGACCTCCAAGGTCCCTTCCAACTATGTTATTCTGATACTCTGTATGAAAGTGTCTCCTGCTTGAGCAGAGGGTTGGACTAGAAGATCTCCAAAGTCCCTTCCCAACTCTGTTATTCTCTTATTCTGCTGTGGCTATGAGACTGCAAAATCTGAACCATGATAAGCCGGCACATGACTTTGAGATGGGAACCGAAAGTCGGTGAGATTTTCACAATTGTCTTAATTGTGTGAAGATATATTTTTTTTTCATCTCTTCTTCTTTATTTAGCAACAAAGAGCGGAAAACATGCAAATTAGCTCATAACGGTCTCTAAACAGTCTGGACTTTTAATAGGAAGGAGAAGTCAAAATCTGCCACTCAGTTCCTCAAAATAAGATTGGTCTTCTGCATTGTCCCCACAGCCCTAATCCTTCACCCTAAGATGGGCCACATGAAAATTTAATAAATAAATACATAAATAAAGGAACGTCAACTCTCAGGATTCCCCTGCTGGTATGCTGGCTGAGGAATTCTGGGAGCTGAAGCCCACAGGTGTCTTAAAAGTTGCCCAGGTTTGAAAAATGCTGATTTAATTGAAGCATGCACGGACATTTCTTCCCTCCTCCTGGCGTATCCATCTGGGTTTGGGGGCTAAATTTGGGTGGCAGGAATTCTGTCCGAGTGGGAATTGTGTGTTAATGCATTCTGGAAAAGGTTTGTTGTGATCTGTGGAGGTGTCTTCAGTGGTTTGCAGATTAGCTTTGTGTAGAAAAAGCTGGAAGGTTGAGGACAGGAAATGCAACGTCTCCCTCACCTTTTTCCCCCCAAATTTGTTCTGGAGGCCACCTCAGAAAATGAGGAAGTGATCTATAAGCTGCATCGATCCATGCACCATTGACTGGAGGTTTTTAAGAAGAGACTAGACAGTTACTTGTCTGAGATGGTGTAGGTTCTCCTGCATGAGCAGGGGGCTGGACTAGAAGACCTCCAAGGTCCCTTCCAGCTCTATTCTATTAAGATGAAGCTGAGAAGGTCACCTGATTCTGCTTGGAAGAATCGTATTTGTCAGAACCAAGTTGTAATTTTTGGCTTGTTTCCTTTCCTTTTTTTTTTTTTAAATAAAAAGCTTGCTAGCTTTTCGACAACCAAACTCTGGGATTCTCAAACCACCCATGTGGCATTCTACAGGAGCCCACTCATAACATGGTTAAATCCAAGGGCTAAGAATTCCTCTATGGTCAGGCGGGGGAAATTTTGCAACCTTGATGGTTGAAGTCACGGGGAGAGGAGGAGGATTCGTGCCAGGAACCCTTATCTCAGGAGGAAAGAATGTGGACTGTTGAAGGTCAGACCAAGAGGGTGAGAAGGCAACTGCTTGAGACCTTCAGAGATATAAGCCTGGCCTCCAGTTCACAAGAGAGCCGGAGCAAATGAGCCAGGGGGTTGCTTTGTAGAAGTAAGTAGCTGAACCACATCTCCCAAGAGTCCCATCCAGGAAAGGAGTAGAGAGGGATGCTGGGAGTGGTAGTTCAGGAGCCTTTGGAAGACCACCTGTTGGCCAATCCCGAAGGTGTCATCCCAAGAAGAAGCAGCTGATCAGGGTGGCCAAAGGAATTAATAATAATAATAATAATAATAATAATAATAATAATAATAATAATAATAATAAAGTTGGAAGGGACCTTGGAGGTCGTCTAGTCCAACCCCCTGCTCAGGCAGCAAACCCTATACAATTTGAGACAAGTGGCTGTCCAGTCTCTTCTTAAAAACTTCCAGTGTTGGAGGGATCTTGGAGGTCGTCTAGTCCAACCCCCTGCTCAGGCAGCAAACCCTATACAATTTGAGACAAGTGGCTGTCCAGTCTCTTCTTAAAAACTTCCAGTGTTGGAGCACCCACAACTTCTGGAGGCAAGTTGTTCCACTGATTAATTGCTCTATCAGGACATTTCTCCTTAGTTCTAGGTTGCTTCTCTCCTTGATGAGTTTCCATCCATTGCTTCTTGTCCTCCTTCAGGCGCTTTGGAGAATAGTATGTTCTTTGTGGCAGCCCATGAGATATTGGAGCACTGCTATCCTGTCCCCCTTCGTCCTTCTCTTCATTAAACTAGACATACCCAATTGCAGCAACCGTTCCTTATATGTTTTAACCTCCAGTCCCCTAATCATCTTTGTTGCCCTTTTCTGCACTCTTTCTAGAGTCTCAACATCTTTTTTACATCATGGTGACCAAAACTGGATGCAGTATTCCAAGTGTGGCCTTACCAAGGCCTTGTAAAGTGGTATTAATACTTCACGTGATCTTGAGGGATGCTGGGGATGCTCGGAGTTGTAGTTCAGGAGCCTTTGGAAGACCACCTGTTGGCCAATCCTGAAGGTGTCATCCCAAGAAGAAGCAGCTGATCAGGGTGGCCAAAGGAATGAAGGATGAGTACAGATAGTCCTGGAATTGTGGTCATTAAGCAGGTCATCACATTTTAGGACTTTTTTGTGGTGGCTGCAAAGCCAATATAGCTGTTGTTAAGTGAACCCATAGTCTTCAATGGGGTTTTTTTTGGGGGGGGGGGCAGGAACAGGAAACAAATACGCTTTACAGCAAAAAACAATCACAAATCACAATCGTGTGTACGGGATGCTGCAGACGGCCGTACACGTGGGTTGTTTGTCGAGGACCTAAAATGTGATCATGTGACCCCAGAGGGAGGGGCAGCTCTCAGAACCTTCAATCTAGCTCCTAAGTACCGTTTTGGGGCTTCCTTATAACTTTGTATCGGTCATAACACGAGGACTACCTGTGCAGGCCATCTCCGCATGTTGGAAGGACATGGCTAGCGGTGTGCATGCTGGGAAGCCTTTTAAAACAGCTTTAATAATAATAATAAAGTTGGAAGGGACCTTGGAGGTCATCTAGTCCAACCCCCAGCTCAGGCAGGAAACCCTAGACCAGGGGTAAGGCAACCGTGGCTCTTTTATGACTTGTGGACTTAAATACCCAGAATTCCTGAACCAGCCATGCTGACTCAGGAATTCTGGGAGTTGAAGTCCACGACTTCATAAAAGAGCCAAGGTTGCCTACCCCTGCCCTAGACCATTTCAGACAAATGGCTGTCCAGTCCCTTCTTAACATTGCAAAACTTCCAATGTTGGAGCATTCACAGCTTCTGGAGGCAGGTTGTTCCACTGGTTAATGGTTCTGTCAGCAAATTCCTCCTTAGTTCCAGCTTGCTTCTCTCCTTGATCAGTTTCCAACCGTTGTTTCTTGTCCTGCCCTCTGGCGCTTTGGAGAATAACGTGACCCCCCTCTTCTTTGTGGCAGCCCCTCAGATACTGGAATACTGCTATCATGTCTCCCCTATTTCTTCTTTTCTTTAGACTAGCCAAACCCAAGTCCCGCAGGCGTTCTTCTTGTCCTGCCTTCAGGTGCTTTGGAGAATAGCTTGACTCCCTCTTCTTTGTGGCAGCCCCTCAAATACTGGAAGACTGCTATCATGTCCCCCCTCGTCCTTCTCTTCACTAGACTAGACATACCCAATTCTGGAGGACCGGTCTGCCTCAGATCCAAGGAGAAGTGTGTGGGTGGTAGCACAGACTTCATAAAAGTCTTCCTGGGTAGTTTGTGCAGTTCTAGATTTGATCATGCTCAAAGGACTCTTTATAAAATGTTCTCTTATGAAGTACCACTTGGAATATTGGATCCAGTTTTTTGGGGTCATCAAAATATAAAAAAGATGTTGAGTCTCTAGAAAGAATGTGGAGAAGAGCAACAAAGGTGATTAGGGAGCTAGAGGCTAAAACATAAAAGGAACGGTTGCTGGAATTGGGTATGTCTAGTTTAATGAAGAGAAGGGACGAGGGGGGACATGATAGCAGCCTTCCGGTATCTCAGGGGCTGCCCCAAAGAAGAGGGAGTCAAGCTATTCTCCAAAGCACCTGAAGGCAGGACAAGAAGCAACGGATGGAAACTAATCAAGGAGAGAAGCAACCTGGAACTAAGGAGAAACTTCCTGACAGTTAGAACAATTAATCAGGGGAACTGCTTGCATCAAGAAGTTGTGGGTTCTCCATCACTGGAGGTTTTTAAGAAGAAATCGGACAGCCATTTGTCTGAAATGGTATGGGATCTCCTGCTTGAGGTTGGACTAGACCTCTAAAAAGACCTCATTTCCACTCCTGTTATTCTCCATTGTTTCTTCATTATTCTCCTTAAACATTATTCTCGTAAACATTGGCCATGTCACTAGGGGTGACATGATAGCAGTGTTCCAATATTTCAGGGGTTGCCCCAAAGAAGAGGGAGTCAAGCTATTCTCCAAAGCGCCGGAAGGCAAGACAAGAAGCAACGGATGGAAACTAATCAAGGAGAGAAGCAACCTGGAACTAAGGAGAAACTTCCTGACAGTTAGAACAATTAATCAGTGGAACTGCTTGCATCAAGAAGTTGTGGGTTCTCCATCACTGGAGGTTTTTAAGAAGAAATCGGACAGCCATTTGTCTGAAATGGTATGGGATCTCCTGCTTGAGGTTGGACTAGACCTCTAAAAAGACCTCATTTCCACTCCTGTTATTCTCCATTGTTTCTTCATTATTCTCCTTGTCTTCTAATAAGGAACAGCTCATAAACATTGGCCATTGTCAGGACTGGCTTTCCTCATATTTTTAGCTTTCTTTTTTCTTTTTTTAAACGGTTGCCCTTGCCCATTGTTCAACAAAACTGGGAAATCGAAAGCTAAAAGCCTGAAAGGAAAGCCTTTGGGTGGAGGAAGAAAGAGAAACAAACATTTTTTTTTTTAATTTATGGAATTTTAAAGCTACCCTTGCAAGCTGTTGCACAAAACCAGCCTAGGAAATCTAAAGTTAAAAACCTGAAACGAAAGCTGAGTGGGGGAAAAAGGGAAATGGGTGATTTTCTATTTTTTTAAATTGGTATTTTTAGACTGTTCCTGCAAGTTGTTTTGATAAAATCCCCCTAGGAATGAGGAAGGTGCAATTTTACAGACTCTTTATCCTGTTTGTTTTTTTTTGGAGCCAAAGGCACTGAGGGTTTCCTTTGCAAACAAAGGATGCAGTTGGGAAGAAAGCCAAATAAAACAAAAAGAGATCGAGAAAAAAAAAGGAAAGAAAAGTTGTTTTATTTTATGGAAACTCGCCTGGGCAAACTTTGCACATGTGTCTTCTCAGGCTTCATTCCTTTACTTTTTACTTTTTTAAAAAAAAATATGAAATTTCATTGACTTGACTTTACAACCATTTATCCAGAATGGTACTACAGGATTTCCTGCTTCAGCAGGGGGTTGGACTAGAAGACCTCCAAGGCCCCTTCCAACCCTGTTATTCTATTATTCTGCCATAGTAACTGCTTTCCTTTTTGTCAAGTAAAATTCTACTTCAATCTGTCAAAAGAATAATTTGGGGTTCCAACTTGAGCCAGGGTAGTAGTAGTAGTAGTAGTAGTAGTGATGATGATGATGGAAGGGACCTTGGAGGTCATCTAGTCCAACCCCCTGCTCAGGCAGGAAACCCTATACCATTTCAGACAAATGGCTGTCCAGTCTCTTCTTAAAAACTTCCAGTATTGGAGCATTCACCGCTTCTGGAGGCAGGTTGTTCCACTGGTTAATTGTTCCAACTGTCAGGAAATTTCTCCTTAATTCCAGGTTGCTTCTCTCCTTGATTAGTTTCCATCTGTTGCTTCTTGTCCTGCCTTCAGGCGCTTTGGAGAATAGCTTGACTCCCTCTTCTTTGGGGCAGCCCCTGAGATATTGGAACGCTGCTATCCTGTCCCCCCTCGTCCTTCTCTTCATTAAACTAGACATACCCAATTTCAGCAACCGTTCCTGATATGTTTTAACCTCCAGTCCCCTAATCATCTTTGTTGCCCTTTTCTGCACTCTTTCTAGAGTCTCAACATCTTTTTTACATCATGGTGACCAAAACTGGATGCAGTATTCCAAGTGTGGCCTTACCAAGGCCTTGTAAAGTGGTATTAATACTTCACGTGATCTTGAGGGATGCTGGGGATGCTGGGAGTTGTAGTTCAGGAGCCTTTGGAAGACCACCTATTGGCCAATCCTGAAGGTGTCATCCCAAGAAGAAGCAGCTGATCAGGGTGGCCAAAGGAATGAAGGATGAGTACATATAGTCCTGGAATTGTGGTCATTAAGCAGGTCATCACATTTTAGGACTTTTTTGTGGTGGCTGCAAAGCCAATGTAGCGGTTGTTAAGTGAACCCATAGTCTTCATTGAGTTTTTTTTGGGGGGGGGGCAAGAACAGGAAGCAAATATGCTTTCCAGCAAAAAAAAAAGAGAGTCATAAATCACAATTGTGTGTACGGGATGCTGCAGACGGCCGTACACGTGGGTGGTTTGTCGAGGACCTAAAATGTGATCATGTGACCCCAGAGGGAGGAGCAGCTCTCAGAACTTTCAATCTAGCTCCTAAGTACCGTTTTGGGGCTTCCTTATAACTTTGTATCGGTCATAACACGAGGACTACCTGTGCAGGCCATCTCCGCATGTTGGAAGGACATGGCTAGCGGTGTGCATGCTGGGAAGCCTTTTAAAACAGCTTTAATAATAATAATAAAGTTGGAAGGGACCTTGGAGGTCATCTAGTCCAACCCCCAGCTCAGGCAGGAAACCCTAGACCAGGGGTAAGGCAACCGTGGCTCTTTTATGACTTGTGGACTTAAATACCCAGAATTCCTGAACCAGCCATGCTGACTCAGGAATTCTGGGAGTTGAAGTCCACGACTTCATAAAAGAGCCAAGGTTGCCTACCCCTGCCCTAGACCATTTCAGACAAATGGCTGTCCAGTCCCTTCTTAACATTGCAAAACTTCCAATGTTGGAGCATTCACAGCTTCTGGAGGCAGGTTGTTCCACTGGTTAATGGTTCTGTCAGCAAATTCCTCCTTAGTTCCAGCTTGCTTCTCTCCTTGATCAGTTTCCAACCGTTGTTTCTTGTCCTGCCCTCTGGCGCTTTGGAGAATAACGTGACCCCCCTCTTCTTTGTGGCAGCCCCTCAGATACTGGAATACTGCTATCATGTCTCCCCTATTTCTTCTTTTCTTTAGACTAGCCAAACCCAAGTCCCGCAGGCGTTCTTCTTGTCCTGCCTTCAGGTGCTTTGGAGAATAGCTTGACTCCCTCTTCTTTGTGGCAGCCCCTCAAATACTGGAAGACTGCTATCATGTCCCCCCTCGTCCTTCTCTTCACTAGACTAGACATACCCAATTCTGGAGGACCGGTCTGCCTCAGATCCAAGGAGAAGTGTGTGGGTGGTAGCACGGACTTCATAAAAGTCTTCCTGGGTAGTTTGTGCAGTTCTAGATTTGATCATGCTCAAAGGACTCTTTATAAGATGTTCTCTTATGAAGTACCACTTGGAATATTGGATCCAGTTTTTTGGGGTCATCAAAATATAAAAAAGATGTTGAGTCTCTAGAAAGAATGTGGAGAAGAGCAACAAAGGTGATTAGGGAGCTAGAGGCTAAAACATATAAGGAACGGTTGCTAGAATTGGGTATGTCTAGTTTAATGAAGAGAAGGACGAGGGGGGACATGATAGCAGTGTTCCAATATTTCAGGGGTTGCCTCAAAGAAAAGGGAGTCAAGCTATTCTCCAAAGCACCTGAAGGCAGGACAAGAAGCAACGGATGGAAACTAATCAAGGAGAGAAGCAACCTGGAACTAAGGAGAAACTTCCTGACAGTTAGAACAATTAATCAGTGGAACTGCTTGCATCAAGAAGTTGTGGGTTCTCCATCACTGGAGGTTTTTAAGAAGAAATCGGACAGCCATTTGTCTGAAATGGTATGGGATCTCCTGCTTGAGGTTGGACTAGACTAGACCTCTAAAAAGACCTCATTTCCACTCCTGTTATTCTCCCTTGTTTCTTCATTATTCTCCTTGTCTTCTAATAAGGAACAGCTCATAAACATTGGCCATTGTCAGGACTGGCTTTCCTCATATTTTTAGCTTTCTTTTTTCTTTTTTTAAACGGTTGCCCTTCTCCATTGTTCAACAAAACTGGGAAATCGAAAGCTAAAAGCCTGAAAGGAAAGCCTTTGGATGGAGGAAGAAAGAGAAACAAACATTTTTTTTTTTTAATTTATGGATTTTTAAAGCTACCCTTGCAAGCTGTTGCACAAAACCAGCCTAGGAAATCTAAAGTTAAAAATGTGAAACGAAAGCTGAGTGGGGAAAAAAGGGAAATGGGTGATTTTCTATTTTTTTAAATTTATTTTTAGGCTGTCCCTGCAAGTTGTTTTGATAAAATCCCCCTAGCCTAGGAAATCGAAAGCTAAACGCTTAAAAAGAAAGTTGGATGAGCAGGAATGAGGAACTTGCAATTTTACAGACTCTTTATTCTGTTGGTTTTTTTTTGGAGCCAAGGGCACTGAGGTTTCCTTTGCAAACAAAGGATGCAGTTGGGAAGAAAGCCAAATAAAACAAAAAGAGATCGAGAAAAAAAAAGGAAAGAAAAGTTGTTTTATTTTATGGAAACTCGCCTGGGCAAACTTTGCACATGTGTCTTCTCAGGCTTCATTCCTTTACTTTTTACTTTTTTTAAAAAAAATATGAAATTTCATTGACTTGACTTTACAACCATTTATCCAGAATGGTACTACTGGATTTCCTGCTTCAGCAGGGGGTTGGACTAGAAGACCTCCAAGGCCCCTTCCAACCCTGTTATTCTATTATTCTGCCATAGTAACTGCTTTCCTTTTTGTCAAGTAAAATTCTACTTCAATCTGTCAAAAGAATAATTTGGGGTTCCAACTTGAGCCAGGGTAGTAGTAGTAGTAGTGATGATGATGATGGAAGGGACCTTGGAGGTCATCTAGTCCAACCCCCTGCTCAGACAGGAAACCCTATACCATTTCAGACAAATGGCTGTCCAGTCTCTTCTTAAAAACTTGCAGTGTTGGAGCATTCACCGCTTCTGGAGGCAGGTTGTTCCACTGGTTAATTGTTCCAACTGTCAGGAAATTTCTCCTTAATTCCAGGTTGCTTCTCTCCTTGATTAGTTTCCATCTGTTGCTTCTTGTCCTGCCTTCAGGCGCTTTGGAGAATAGCTTGACTCCCTCTTCTTTGGGGCAGCCCCTGAGATATTGGAAGGCTGCTATCATGTCACCCCTCGTCCTTCTCTTCCATTAGACTAGACATACCCAATTTCAGCAACCGTTCCTTATATGTTTTTGCCTCCAGTCCCCTGATCATCTTTGTTGCTCTTCTCTGTACTCTTTCTAGAGTCTCAACATCTTTTTTTTACATCGTGGTGACCAAATCTGGATGCAGTATTCCAGGTGTGGCCTTACCAAGGCATTGTAAAGTGGTATTAACCCTTCATGTGATCTTGATTCCATCCCTCTGTTAATGCAGCCTAGCACTGTGTTGGCCTTTTTGGCAGCTGCAACACACGGCTGGCTCACATTTAAGTGATGGTCCACTGGGACTCCGAGGTCCCTCTCACAGTTACTACTATTGAGCAAGAACAAATCAAAATGAAATCCAGACATCGGTGAGGAAAGGAGATTTTATTTATTCCTAAGGTTTGCTCTAGGGGGGTAGCTACAGGAAAAATGAGGTACAAATATGGGCTGTTTTATAAGGTAGCTTGTCCTTGGTGTGGGTCTTAAGGGCTGAGGAAGCGTATACATGCTGATTCTAGGGTGACATTTGATGGGCATGCTGACCTCGGTAGAAGGCGTCGATTAAATTAAGTTTTTATTTAGCATATGGCATCTACAGACGTCGTTCAATCACTGATACACGAATCTAGTTTAAATAATTGTAACCAAATTCAGATACTTGGCAGCGGTCCTAAATATGAACCAGTTGCCAAGCATCTGAATTTTAATGACATGATCATGGGAATGCTTGCAAAGGTCGTGTGGAAAACGAAAATATTGGCTATTGTTCTTTTATGCAAGGTTTAGGCCCAGGTGAACTAAATCAGGCCTCATGGAGAAAGTATTGAACCAAAGTCTATGCTATGCTTAATTTTGCAGTTTGCAATTGTACTTTACTTAATAGGATTTTGCTAAGCTTGCTTCAAATACATTTAGAACATAAAGTCTGGAACAGTAAGAAATGGGGAACTGAAAGTAGCTGATGGATGCGGGTTCCAATGTACACAGGTATATGTGGAATGTTCTGTTTGGCAGAAGATCAGCCGAAAGTCAGTAGAAAGTCAGCAAAAGTCAGCAGACCATCTGACTACAGTCTTAGAACAAGAAAGGGTATAAAGGGTTGGGTCTGGACCTGATTGATTGGCCATTGGCCTATAGCTGTCCTTTTGGAATCTGCTATGCCAGTGGACCTCATTGCAATGGATTAGTAATGTAAGTGACGTTGTGTTATTATGCTTGCTATGTTCCAGATTCTTAGCAAAATAAACCTCTGAATCTTAAAGTAAGAATTATTGTTTTGTGCTGCTGTCTCTTGTCTTTTTTACTGGGTTTTTCCACGACAGTCGTAACTGTGAAAAACGATTATAAGTTCCCTTTTTTCAGTGCCATTGTAATTTTGAATGGTCACTAAAAGAATGGTTGTAAGCCGAGGACTGCCTGTACTGCAATAATGATTTAATTGATGCTCTCAGGAACCTTGAATTAAAATCCTTTGGTGTGGGGTTGATCTCATACCTTACCCTTTCCACTGTCTTGTTCCTTCCGTGGCTTTGGACTTAAGCCATGTTCGGTCTCAAATGAGAGAGAGACCCAGATGTGACATGATGTCATGACCTCATGTATGAGTGTTTACGTGATTTCCATCCTAGGGAGAAATTTCTCCGTCTTTACCCAGTGGGGAATCCAGATTATACTGTAAATATAATGTGAATACCTCCATTGAATTACAGGCAGTCCTCACTTAATGACTGGTCATTTAGCCACCATTCAGAGTTACAAACGACCCTCCAAAAGCTACTTACGACTGGTTCCAGAGTCCGAAGCTATAAATAAAACTTGAGTTCAACTCTTTTTAACAATTTTGACTCAGGACTTTGCTTGGAATATTCAGCTGTTCACCTGCACTCCGTTGCGTTTTTCAAAAAGAGACTGGACAACCATTTGAGTTTGGAGTGGCAAAATGAAAATAATGACAATTCAGCTGCGGTGATTGAAGTATAATTTTTAAAGCTTCAGTAATCATAATTTTTAAAGCGTCAAAGATTAACTACAATTTTTAGACTACAGTTTATTTAATAGGCTACCATCTAATTACCTGACATCCATTCCCTGATTCTATAAAAGGGGAAGAAATACAGTAAAAAGTTGGGATTCTTCATTGCAATTTTATGGAGGCCTGCAGTGTGCGCTGATAGCCAGCAGGGGGCCATATCTCTTGCAGTGTGAGCTGATGGCCAGCAGGTGGCGATCTCTAGCTTTGCAGGGATGTTGTATGAATCTCTTCTATCTTTTTACCTTTGGGTGGGATCATTATTGTGAAAGTTTTAAAGTAGTCAAGTAGAGGTAAAGTCATCTAAAGTAGATGATCAGAGGTCTGGAGACCAAAACGTACGAAGAACGGCTGCGGAACATGGAACATAGAATAACAGAGTTGGAGGGGACCTTGGGGGTCTTCTAGTCCAACCCCCTGCTTGAGCAGGAGACCCCATATACCCATTTCAGACAAGTGGCTGTCCAGTCTCTTTTTGAAAGCCTCTAGTGATGGAGCACCCGCAACTTCTGTTCCACTGGTTGATTGTTCTCACTATTAGGAAATTCCTCCTTAGTTCTAGGTTGCTTCTCTCGGTTAGTTTCCATCCCGTTGTTTCTCGTCTTGCCTTTTGGTGCTTTAGAGAATATTTTGACCCCCTTATCTTTGTAGGAGCCCCTCAAATATTGGGACACTGCTATCATGTTTCCCCTAGTCCTTCTTTTCTCTAGCCTAGACATACCCAATTCCAGCGTCTGTACTTCCCAAGTTTTAACAACTAGTCCCCTAATCATCTTCGTTGCTTTTCTCTGTACTCTTTCAAGATCCTCAACATCTTTTTTATATTGTGGTGACCAGAACTGGATGCAGTATTCCGAGTGTGGTCTTACTAAGGCTTTGTAAAGCGGTACTAATACTTCCACGTGATCTTGGTTCTATCTCTCCATTAATTCAGTGGTTGCAAGTCCAGATGGATGGAGTTATGCACCGAAAAATGGGGAAGGAAGCTGTATTAAAGATTTGTTGTTGTTTTTTTAAATATCTTCTTTTAATAAATAACTCACTTATAATTGACTGGCCCAAAGACCCCTGGCTGGTTTTCACGCCTGAAATGAAAGTCAGTTGGTTTCTAGAGGAGACAGTGAGTTCTTGTCCCACCTTAAACATGAAAGCTAGTTGGGTCCTAGACCAATCATCAGGAGGTGGTGAGTTCTAGTCCCACCTTAAACATGAAAAATAGTTGGGTGATTTTGAGCCAATCACCAGGAGGTGGTGAGTTCTAGTCCCGTCTTATTCATGATAACCGGCTGGATGATTTTGGGCCAATCCCTAGGAGGTGGCGAGTTCTAGTCCTACCTTAAGCCAGCTGGGTGACTTTGGGCTTTGAGTTCTTATCCTACCTTAGCTATTAAAGGAACGTGGATGACTTTGGGCCAGTCCCTCTCTCTCTCTGCCCAGCCCACCTCACAGGGTGTTTATGGGGAAAATAGGAGAAAGAAGGAGTATTAGAGAAGTTCACCACCTTGAGTTACTTATAAATATAATAAAGATGGGATAAAAATAAAGCAAGTTCAAATAAATAAACAGTTTCACTGCACCTCTCACCTTTCTGAAATCTTTTCTTCCAGTTTTCTCACTGGTCTGTTGGTCGTGCGACGGGGTCGAATCGAACTGGGACTGCTGGAGGATGCAGGTCTGTTCCAATGAGGACAACTACTGTGCCACCACGTATACCGGTGCTGGGATTGGTACGTTCACTTTGGTCTGGTGAAATGGCAGGAGGACCATATCACTTCCTCCAAGGGTTGGCCTGCTAGATCAGGGCTCCCCAGCCTGTGTGCTACGGCCTGCTACCGGGCCATGGCCTATTTGCAACCAGGCCATGTGAGCGGTGGGCTGGTGTGTCCACGTGCACACGCAGCCCTATTCATACGAGTTGCAGGCGCCGTCACTCGCAGCCACACTTGCATTTTGACGGGCACTGGTGCTCGCAGCTCCACTTGCGCGCGCCCACCACTCACACGAAGTGCGCGCACACCTGCCCCTCGCACAAAACAATCCTCCCTTCCCCTCACGCCGGGCCGCCAACCCGGAAAGGTTGGGGAACGCTGCGTTAGATCATACCTGCAACTGAGGGATGTTGTATTTTTTCCCCAAAATGTATGCTTTAGCTCTCCTCAGTGTAAATACACGTGTCCCATTGTCTCCTGGTCCCCTTTTGCAACCTTCTGACAAGCAAAGTCTGTGGGGAAGCCAGATTCACTTAACCACTGTGGTGAGAAAGGTTGTAAAATGGGAGAAAACTGACTGATCAAAATTCAGACGCTTGGCCACTGACTCATGTTTATGACGGTTGCAGTGTCCCGGGGGTCACGCGATCCCCTTTTGCGACTTTCTGACAAGCAAAGTCAATGGGGAAGCCAGATTCACTTAACCACTGTGTTGCTAACTTAACAACTGGAGTCATTCGCTTAACAACTGTGCCAAGAAAGGTCATAGAATGGGGCAAAAACCCCTTTCACAGCTGTCTCACTTAAGCCGACGGAACTTTTAGGCTCAAATGGGATTGCATGTTGAGGGCTACTTATTAGTTCCAACCATGAGCAGTGGTGGGATTCAAATCCCTGAACAACTGGTTCTCTGCGTGGATGCAGGCCTGGGTCTCTGAGGCCTAGAATGGACTTGCGGAAGTGGCATCCCCGCACTTCCGGCGGGCCGTTCTAGGCCTGGGAGGCCTCCAGGCCTCTGAGGCCTAGAACAGACTTCTGGAAGTGGCATCCCTGCACTTCCAGTGGGCCGTTCTAGGCCTGGGAGGCCTCCTCCAGGCCTCTGAGGCCTAGAACGGACTTGCAGAAGTGGCATCCCCACACTTCCGCTGGGCCGTTCTAGGCCTGGGAGGCCTGGAGGAGGCCTCCCAGGCCTAGAACAGACTTCCGGAAGCAGTGTGCATTCAGCCGGTTCTCCGAACTCAACAAAATTTAGCTACCAGTTCTGCCCAACTGGTGCGAACCGGCTGAATCCCATCACTGACCATGAGGCTAAACCTGAAAGCTGTCTGTTAACAACCTGTTGTTGTATTTAACTCTCAGGAAGTCCACAAATGTCTTCTGTTCTTTCATAAACACCCTATTTTTTTTTCCCCCTTCCGGACAGGTGGATATTCTTCACAGTCAATCAGCAAGGGCTGTGTGCCGGTTTGCCCCCAAGGCGGGATCGATATTGGCATCGCGGCCGTGTCGGTCCACTGCTGCTCCTCGTTTTTGTGCAATATCAGCGGGGCCAACAGCATCCATATCAACCACCTGCTGTTGGCCTTGGCTACTCTCGCCAGTTTCTTCTATCTCTTTGGACCCAGGCTGTGATGGAGACCCATCTCCTCCGGCTGCATCGAGCGGCCGAACGTGGTCCAGAAATTGTTTCTTGAGAATGCCATTCGACTGTTCTTTTTTTAATCTGAGATTTTACTAGGTTTATTGTAATTCTTTTCTGGTTTTTTTTTTTTGGGGGGGGGAGGTGTTTTCTAGCATTGCTTGGTATTGTCGGGAGATGGAGGCACAGCCAAAAGAAAAGAGAAGGTTTTGGGCCAGAACTTCTCAAGTCAAACTTTTTTAAGATGTGTGGACTTCCAACTCCCAGAATTCCCCCATACAGCTATGCTGGCTGGGGAATTCTGGGAGCTGGAGTCCACACATCTTAACATCAGTGAGATCGAGAAATACTGCTGTACTCTGTGGCAAAGTTTGAAATCATTACAGAGGCCTTAAAATGTTTTTGCTTGGGTGAGAAGATGCAGGTCTGTTTTGCAAATGCGTGTTGTCTGTTACATTCACTCTGTTAACATTTGAACTCATTAAAACATATTACATTTTACATTAAGCACGATTGTGCGGCGGCGGCGTGGGCTTTTTGAATGGAATAAACGTTTTGATTCGTAACAATTCCCTTTCTCTTTCCTTTCCTCGCCATGTCCCATTATGATTTTTCAGGACCATATTTTATTTAGGATGCTGTTTATTTGATTTTTTTTTTATTGAAGGGCCTGTTCCCGGGGGAGCCCCGACAAAAATCAAATGAGACCACAGTTACATAGGACCATAGGGCTGGAACGGACCTTGGTGGTCTTCTTGTCCAACCCCTTGCTCAAGCCAGGAGATCTTACACCCTGCTGGTCAAATGTTTATCCAGTCTATTTTTGAGAACCTCCAGTGATGGACCTCCCAAGGGTGCTTTTTCAGGAGGCAACTGGACTTTCTTGTTTTTCTTTGAAGACGTTTCGCTTCTCATCCACAGAAGCTTCTTCAGCTCTTACTGGATGGTGGGGAAGGGAAAGATTTTCGTGGACTGCTCGTGAAACGACCCATGGGTGGAGGGACAATATGCGGTATGGTGGAGGATAGAAAGGCTTTGCTTGCCATCAATCCATGTCCTTGTGACTGGTGGTCTAGAGTACTGCAATATGTTCTACATGGGGCTGACCTTGAAGAGCGTTCAGAAGCTTCAACTTATGCAGTGTACAGTTGCGTGGCTAGTAAAGGTATTCGACACGCGCCACGCTACTACTGTATTTTTATTTTACAGTCCTCGACTTATAATCGTTCATTTAGGGACCGTTCAAAGTTACAACGGCACTGAAAAAAGTGACTTATGACCTTTTCCCCCACTTAATGACATCGCAGCATCCCCACATGGTCACATGATCAAAATTCAGACGCTTGGCAACTGACTCCTATTTATGACGGTCGCTATGTCCCGGGGGTGTCACGTGATCCTCTTTTGCGACCTCCTGACAAGCAAAGTCAATGGGGAAGCTAGATTCGCTTAACAACCCTGTTACTAACTGCAGTGAATCACTTAACAACGGTGGCAAGAAAGGTGGTAAAATGGGGCACTGAACAAATGTTTCACTTAGCAAGAGAAATTGTGGGTCGTAATTTGAGGACTACTGTATTTTATCTATTTGTATCCCGCCTTTATTATTTTTACAAATGATTCAAGGTAGGGAACATATCCAACACACCTTCTTCCTGTTCTCACAACAGCAACCTTGTGAGGTGAGCTGGACTGAGAGGGAGTGACTGGCCCAAAGACACCCAGCTGGCTTTCATGGCTAAGCTGGGACTAGAACTCACAGTCTCCTGGTGACTGGCCCAAAGACACCCAGCTGGCTTTCATGGCTAAGCTGGGACTAGAACTCACAGTCTCCTGGTGATTGGCCCAAAGACACCCAGATGACTATTATGGCTAAGCTGGGACTAGAACTCACAGTCTCCTGGTGACTGGCCCAAAGACACTCAGCTGGCTTTCATGGCTAAGCTGGGACTAGAACTCACAGTCTCCTGGTGACTGGCCCAAAGATACCCAGCTGGCTTTCATAGCTAAGGCGGGACTAGAACTCACAATCTCCTGGTGACTGGCCCAAAGACACCCAGCTGGCTTTCATGCCTAAGGCGGGACTAGAACTCGCCATCTCCTGGTGATTGGCCAAAAGACACCCAGCTGGCTTTCATGCCTAAGGCAGGACTAGAACTCACCCTCTCCTGCTTTCTAGCCTGGTGTCTTAACCACTCGCTCAAACTGACTCTCCTGAGTTTCTCGTGCGCTGTATTGATTGCCAGTATGTTTCCAGATGCAATTCAAGGTGCTGGTTATCACCTTTAAAGCCATTCATGGCTTTGGGCCAGGTTACCCAAGGGGTAGTTTTTTTTTATTATTATATTTTATTAATTTTTAGAAGAGAGCATTCTTTAACATTTAGCAAACAGTATGTTGTCTGGATCCGTGTGTTTAAAAAAACAATCAGTAATAGTTTCTATATTTTCATAATCAATATATTAGTTAATAATATATTTCTTACATCTTCACTTCACCCGATAGTCCTCTTCTTACTAATACATACGTAATGTTACATCGTACATATCACGTTCCTTTCTAACTCGTTTTTCTAGCCATTGATAAAAAAATTTCCCATGTTCTAAAGTATACGGAGTTTTCTTCCTGTCATTCCTCCATCTAGCTTTGTCTAGTAGGCGGTACATATTATGGGTCCTCAGCCAAGGAATGTTGCCTGGCAGGGGCTAGGAAATAACACCTTCTCTGGTGTAGCCCCTCTCTTCTGGAATATTCTCCCTTCAGAGATCAGGGTGACCTCAACTCTGTTGAATTTTCGCAAGGCTTGGTCGTGTGCCCAGGCCAGAGCTCGTTGACTGGGGAATTCTGGCACTTGAAGTCCATGTGTCTTCAAGTTGCCATGGTGGAGACACGTTGAGTTGGATGGAGTCCATAGTTCCTTGATTGGGAAGATCACCAATCAGAAGACTCTGGATACTTCTGACGCCAACGGAATACTAAGCCTTCAACAATGGCCTGTTCCATGGCAGTTTGCAGGCTGTACACCTGTCAAAAAGGCTTGGTGTGACTTTATTTTAAGGGGGTCTATTTGAGGAAGGCACAGGTGCAGCTGAAAAGCAGGTAAGGGACAATAGCCCTGGAGTTGGGGCTGAGCGGTAACTGGACATGGATTTAGCCACCTCACAATGCTGAGACACATGCTTACTGCACGGTTATATTCCCAGACTGCAGAAATTTATAAATCAATACATCAACAATGTAACCATTGTTCCATGGATTGAAAGAACAAATTGTACCAAGAAAGCAAAATAAAAAAAAATACATCATCAATCGAAGACCCACAGTAAGCAGATCTTAACGCAACTCGCTTTTTCAGGTTTCTTTTAAATTTACCATAGAAACATAGGACCGGAACATTGTGGGTTGATTGCCTCTTGGGACCTTGGAGGTCTTCCAGACCAACCCCTGCCCAGGGGAAGCATCTCCCAACCATCCTAGATTCATGGTCGTCCAACCTTGGTTTAAAAAATCTCCCCTGATATTTCTGGGAGTTCAAGAGGCAGGCAGTTCCACTATTAATTCAATTTCCTCATTTCCTAATCATGATCCAGAAATTCCTCCTTAATTTGAGTTTGGATATCTTCTCATTACGCTTCCATCCATTGTTTCTTGTCCTATCTGTGGAGAATGAACTCAGTTCCTCTTCTCTTCGGCAAGCTTTCAAATTTTGGAAGATTGCTATCATGTCTCCCCTTAACCTTTATCCAATTTTCAATGTTCTTCATAAGGTTTAGCCCCCCTGTCTCTTCTGCATTCTCCCCAGTTCTTCAGTGTCCTTCTTGTGCTTTAAAGAAGGAACTCCAAGTTAGGTTTAAAGTCTTTGGGACAACAAGCAGTGGATGGAAAGTAATCAGGAAGAGAAGCAACCAGAACTAAGGAGAAATTTCCTGACAGTGAGAACAATTAATCAGTGGTACAACTTGCCTTCAGAAGTTGTGGGTGTCCATCACTGGAGGCTGTCTAGAAGAGATTGGATAGCCATTTTTCCAGAAGGAATAACAGAATAACAGAGTTGGAAGGGACCTTGGAGGTCTTCTAGTCCAACTTCCTGCTCAGGCAGGAAACTCTATACCATTTCAGACAAATGGTTGTCCAATCTCTTCTTAAAAACCTCCAGTGTTGGAGCATTCATCGCTTCTGGAGGCAGGTTGTTCCACTGGTTAATTGTTCTAACTGTCAGGAAGTTTCTCCTTAGTTCCAGGTTGCTTCTCTCCTTGATTAGTTTCCATCCGTTGCTTCTCGTCCTGCCTTCAGGCGCTTTGGAGAATAGCTTGACTGCCTCTTCTTTGGGGCAGCCCCTGAGATACTGGAAGACTACTATCATTTCCCCCCTCATTCTTCTCTTCATTAAACCAGACATACCCAATTCCAGCAACCGTTCTTTATATGTTTTAGCCTCTGAGGATAAAAGGGGGAAAGATGGGATCTTTGTCCTCCCCTCACCCCTTAAAGATTGTCAGACCTGTTGAACAACTGCAAGCCCGAGTAGGAAAAAATAGAGCTCTATTAATCCAACAGCTCAAGGCAATAGAACAATTAGGGTAATGGTGGAAATCCCAAGGTGGACACTAGATGGTGCTATTTTCCTCCTGTTGGATAAGCTGTTTTCCTGCAATTTCTGAAGTCCATCTTTGAACATGAGGTCCAGGGAGGTGCAAGTTGGAAAAGGGGATATAATCAAAGTGGGTTTTGCCCTCCCTTGAAAATTAATCCGCTTGTAGTTTTTCCAGGCATGGAGATATTGGAGGAGAAGAACCGGGCTGGACTATGGTGGGACCACTTTTTCCAACTCACCCATTTGTCTTTGGAGATTCTCAGTCATGCAGATCATGGTTTTCCCATAGGTGTTTTTCAAAAGGCAACTGGACTTTATTTCTTTCTTGAAGATGTTTTGCTTCTCATCCAAGAAGCTTCTTCAATTCTGACTGAATGGTGGAGAATAGAAGGATTTATATATACAAAGGGAAAAAACAGACCAACCTATCAAAAATAGTGTCATAAAAAACAGAATAGAAACGCAAGTTAAGATAGGCAAGAAAACGGTAAGTGAGCACCTGTCCAGCCTAGACGAGTTCAAATCACCAGGACCAAATGGATTACACCCCAGGGTTCTCAAGGAACTGGAAGATGTGATCTCAGAACCATTGAACTATATTTTTCAAAGATCCTGGAGCACTGGGGAACTACCGGAGGACTGGAAAAGAGCTGATGTAGTTCCCATCTTCAAAAAAGGAAAGAAAATGGACCCAGGAAACTACAGACCTATCAGCCTGACCTCAATACCTGGGAAGATTCTGGAAAAGATAATCAAACAACGAATCAGCGAACACCTAGAGGCAAACAAAGTCATTACTAAAAGCTAACATGGGTTTGTCAAAAACAGATCGTGCCAGTTAAATCTTATTGCATTCTTTGACCAAGTGACAAAATATTCCTTGCAGTCATCTGGTCGTTAGTACTCCCCCTGGGAGCTCTTGAGGCCACTTGGGGGTTTATCTGTGCCCTCAGGGTCACCTGAATAGCGAAACACCTTTCAGCAGCTCCACACCCATTTGCACTTTGATTCAGGTGACCCTGAGGGTACAGATAAACCCCCAAGTGGCCTCAACGACTCTCAGAGAGTTAAGGAGTGACCTTCAGATGACTGCAAATAATATAAACCCTTCCATTCCCCACCAGTCAGTTGAATCTGAGGAAGCTTCTCGGAATGAGAAGTGAAATGTTTTCAAGGGGAAAAAAAAAAAAACCCCAGGAAAGTCCAGTTGCCTGTTGCAAAAAAAAGCACCTTTGTGTTATGCGCACAACAGTTTTCTTTCGATTCCTCCCCATGTTAAAATTCTTCCAGCATCTGAAAGAGCTTTCTTGCAAAGCAAAGGCGTTAACGTGGTCTCCTACACTCAAATGGGCATCTCCATATTTATCTCCTTGGCTGAACAGCACAGGTTTCTCTTTTGTGTCAGTTCCTTGGGGCTGAAAAGAGGCCTTTTTCTTAAGCTCCCGTAGGGCACCAAAACCAAAAGGGAACCTTCAAACCTGGCGGCTTTGTCGTCGCGGATGAAGTCGGGAAAGGAATGAAGAGCCATCTTCCAATTGTCTTGCTGACCATTGTCTTGCACGTCAAGAAAGGTGAGCAGCATTGTGGCACTCATCATATATTTCCCCCCCCTTTGGGGATGCTGAATAAGAAGAGCCAGGTTGAGCTCGTGGTTAAGGCACCAGGCTAGAAAGCGGGAGATGGTGAGTTCTAGTCAGGGCTTTTTTTCTCATGGAACGCCCAGAACGGAGTTCCGGCACCGTTTTTTGGATGGAACCTTGTAGGGTAGGCAAGGCGGGTTGTATGACGTGTGTGAGTTCCGGCAGCTTTTTGTTTTACAAAAAAAGCACTGGTTCTAGTCCTCCCTTAGACACGAAAGTCAACTGGGTGACTTTGGCCCAATCACTGGGAGATGGTGAATTCTAGTCCCACTTTAGGCATGAAAGCTGTCTGGGTGACTTTGGGCCAATCACCAGGAAACAATGAGTTCTAGTCTTGTCTTAGGCATGAAAGCTAACCTGGTGACTTTGGGCCAATCATCAGGAGACCATGAGTTCTAGTCTCCCCTTAGTCATGAGAGCCGATTGGTTGACTTTGGGCCAATCACCAGGAGATGGTGAGTTCTAAACCCACTTTAGGCATGAAAGCTTGCTAAGTGACTCTGGGCCAATCAGTAAGAGACGGTGAGTTCTAGCCCCAGCTTAGCCATGAAAGCCAGCTGGGTGACTTTCGGCCAATCACCAGGAGACTGTGATTTCTAGTCTTGCCTTAGTCATGAAAGCTGGATGGGTGACTTTGGGCCAGGAGATGGTGAGTTCTAGCCCCGTGTGGGAAGTCAGCCCCCTCCCCCAGAGAAAGAAATATTTTTGGAAATATTTAAAAGGCAGAATATATTTCCCTAAAGGATTTTAAAAGCAGAAAACAACCCCGCCCCCAAGTCTCTCTGTCCCAAACAGGAACCAAGTCTGCAGAATTGCACATGTGATAATCTTGTCAGAAAGACTGGAGTCAGGAAACTGGGATTAGGAAGAAAGATCCCTAGAATCAACAACCCCTCACACCAAAAATCTAAGAGTCATCAGCCCCAGCCCCAGGGAAGCAGGATATAACCTTTGGGACACAATAGGATTAACCCACCACCATCAGAATACCAGAAAGGCACACTCAGACTCAGGTCAAAGTTCACGCCACAGGAACAACTCCAAACAAAAGGCTCCAGAGGGTATAAAAACCCACTCCCTACATGTGCCTTCTCTCTTTTCTTCCAGAGCCATCTTCCTGTCTGGCTCTCCTCTTCAATAAACTGCAACCTTCTTTCTAAAGCAGTTGCCATGTTGTTTATTCCCGGCTTGGACAGAACCATGATGAAGACTTTTCCTTCAACACCCGCCTTAGGCATGAAAGCAAACTTATAACTGTAATTGCCAGCCTCGATTATGTTTGTAAGTTGAGGAATATCTGTATTTGCAAAGCCTTGTTTGCTGGCTATTGACTGTAAACAAACAAGCAAACATATTTGCATGTAGAAAGCAAAATACATCTACCTCATTCACTAAGACGGATGTTCTGCAGATTTGGAACAGATGGCCTATATCTGCATAGTCCCCACATAAATTAAAAATAGGCACAAACCCCTGACTGCATATGATTAGACTTCAGATAGTTCCTCCTTGTATCTTCTCCACAATATGAGAGTCTAGATTGTGTAGGCCTTAAGCATAAATACTGTGGTGTTTTGAGCTCCTCTTGTGCCATTCACTCATTCGTATTAAAAAAAAACCCGTTCAAATTGGTAGTTGTGTAAATCTGAACCCAGAAGCCTCAGGGCTGAAGCATGTGTCATTTGAGGACATCTGGATGTAATAGTCCTTGGATGAATGGCTAATAGTAACTTCTCCTAGATGGAGCTTTCTGAACCTCAAGTATCTGGGCTTTGAAAACTTCCTAGTTAGACAGCTACCATACTTGATTTCATTGTCCAACTGTTTGATTTGATATGATTGTCAGGCCTATCCCAGCTTGGATATTCAGGAAAGAAAGACCCTCGACTCCATTTGTAGTGAAAGGGATACTTTTACTGAAGCCACGTGGTTACAGCTGTAAGAAGAAAAATCAGGTCCGGTTCCAAGCCGGGAGTAAATAAAATGGAGGCTGGCTGCTTAGGAAAGAAGGTTGAATGATGAGCAAAACCAACAACAGCATGCAGTTCTGGGACAGCTGACAGATCTGATGGCAGACCTGACAATGGTCTTATCTGCTACTCAGTAGATTTGAATCTAAGGGCTCAAGAGATCTCTTTACGTAGAGCAGCTCCATACTTACATGTCACCCCTCGTCCTTCTCTTCATTAAAGTAGACATACCCAATTCCCGCAACCGTTTTTTTATATGTTTTAGCCTCCAGTCCCCTGATCGTCTTTGTTGCTCTTCCCTGCCCTCTTTCTAGAGTCTCAACATCATTTTTTGTATTGTGGTGACCAAAACTGGATGCGGTATTTCAAATGTTATCTTACAAAAGTAATATAAAGTGGTAGTACTATTTCAAATGATAAAATAAAAAGCAAAGCAAAATTCATTACTTTGATCATCCATCCAGTGCGCTGCCTCAGGAGAGTGAGACCTTATATCACCGTGGTCCAACGGTTGTCCAGTCTCTTCTTGAAAATCTCCAGTGATGGAGTACCCACAACTCTGAAGAGCAAGCTGTTCCCCTGATGTATCATTCTTATTGTCTTTGTGTGATCTTGATTCTACCCCTCTGCTATTGCAACCTGGGATTGTGTTGGCTTTTTTGGGCAGCTGCCGCACATGGCCGGCTCACATTTAAGTGGTTGTTCACTAGGACTCTGAGATCCCTCTTGCAGTTACTGCTACTGAGCCAGGTACCACCTACTCTACATTTGTGCATTTGGTTATTCTTGCCTAAATGCATAGTTTGTGGGTTGTGAAGACTTCTGTGTTCTCACGAGCCAACCTTGCTCATCCACAGGTGCAATTCCATTGGCATAGACATGTGTCCAACTTGAAGCCTTCCAGTAGAACATTATATGATCGAGTGGAGAATACTTTAATCTCACGACTGGAACACTAACTGCAATTTTTTCCCCTACCTTCTTTGGCCTGATTATTTTACTCACAGAAGTGGATATTTGTAGCTCAGGATTGAACTGCGGGGTCCTTGGTGCTGATGATGTTCCCTAGATGGGTAACATCTGCAAGTAAAGAGCCAAGCTCAGAGAGCCTTAAGAACTCTTGGTTGTTGTTTCTGTTCATACTTTACTCCTTGCCCTCTGAAAATCTCTTCTCTTTTCATTTGGATTTTTCTTCTTTCTTTCCGAAGGACCTCTCTATAGCAATCCTGCAAAATGACATCCTATTTTGAGTGTCCCAAAGGTGCTTTTTCAAAAGGCAACTGGACTTTCTTTGTTTTTCCTTGAAGACATTTTGCTTCTCGTCCGTGGACCTTCTTCAGATCTTCAAGGAAAAACCAAGGAAGAATAGAATAGAATAGAGCTGGAAGGGACCTTGGAGGTCTTCTACTCCAGCCCCCTGCTCGAGCAGGAGAACCTATACTATTTCAGACAAGTGACTGTCTAGTCTCTTCTTAAAAATCTCCAGTGATGGAGCACCCATGATTTCTGAAGGCAAGCTGTTCCACTGGTTGATTGTCCTCACTGTCAGGAAGTTTCTCCTTAATTCCAGGTTGCTTCTCTCTTTGGTCAGTTTCCAACCATTGTTTCTCGTCCTTCCCTCTGGTGCTTTGGAGAATAACTTGACCTCCTCTTCTTTGTGGCAGATACTGGAATACTGCTATCATGTCTCCCCTGTTTCTTCTTTTCTTTAGACTAGCCAAATCCAAGTCCTGCAGCTGTTCTTCGTATGTTTTAGTCTCCAGGCCTTTGATCATCTTAGTTGCTCTTCTCTGAACTTTTTCCAAAGTCTCAACAGCTTTTTTGTAGTACAGTGACCAAAATTGTTTGCAGTATTCCAGGTGTTGCCTCTCTAGTGTTGAAGGAAAAGTCTTCATCATGGTTCAGTCCAAGCCGGGAATAAACAACATGGCGACTGCTTTAGAAAGAAGGTTGCAGTTTATTGAAGAGGAGAGCCAGACAGAAAGATGGCTCTGGAAGAAAAGAGAGAGGGAGCACATGTAGGGAGTGGGTTTTTATACCTTCTTGAGCCTTTTGTTTGGAGCTGTTCCTGTGGCATGAACTTTGACCTGAGTCTGTGTGTGCCTTTCTGGTATTCTGATGGTGGTGGGTTAATCCTATTATGTCCCAAAGGTCAATCCTGCTTCCCTGGGACTGTGGCTGATGACTCTTAGATTTTTGGTGTGTTGATTCTAGGGATCTTTCTTCCTAATCTCAGTTTCCTGATTCCAGTCTTTCTGACAAGATTATCACATCTGCAATTCTGCAGACTTGGTTCCTGTTTGGGACAGAGAGACTTGGGGGCGGGGTTGGTTTCTGCTTTTAAAATCCTTTAGGGAAATATATTCTGCCTTTTAAATATTTCCAAAAATATTTCTTTCTCTGGGGGGGGGGGGCTGACTTCCCACACTAGGGTTTTATAAAGCGGTACTAATACTTTACGTGATCTTGATTCTATGCCTCTGTTTATACAACCCAGGATTGTATTAGCTTTTTTGGCTGCTGCTGCACACGGCTGGCTCATAGTCAAGTGATCGTCCACCAGGACTCCAAGGTCCCTCTCACAGTTACTGTTTTTAAGCCAGGTCTCGCCCAATCTCTATTTGGTCTCCTGCTTTGAGCAGGGGGTTGGACTAGAAGACCTCCAAGGTCCCTTCCAACTCGGTTGTTCTGTTCTGTTATTCTTTCTATAATCAGGTGGATCCCTCCCATCAAGCCCAAAGAAAATCCAGAATAGTATAGGATCCTCTGCCATGGGCAGGGGGTTGGACTAGAAGACCTCCAAGGTGCCTTCCAGCTCTGTCATTCTGTTATTCTGCCTCCAGACTTTTCTCTGTAGATAGGTTTTCATTTACACTGGGACAATGTATATCAGCCGTTCTCTATGTGAGCCGGTAAGGTGTTGGTCTAGGAGTGTGAAACCAGAGTTCGAATCCTGGTTTGACGCTAAAAGACTGTTGTTGTTTTTTTGTCCAGTCATTTCTCCTCACGCCTAGGAAGAACGCAAGACCAAATCACTTTCAGAAAGATTAACTTGCAAATTGTGCAGACCTGTTCTTCTTCTTGCCAGGAGTGCGACTCGCTCGCCTCTCTCTCTCTCTACCTCACACACACACACACACAAACACACACGTTTATATAGCAGGAGAAGTAACACAATATGGGAGACCTCAGGTTTCGGCAAGGGTGTTTTCTTGCCGATTTCCCGTCCGTTGGTTAATTCTGTTCAGTGGTGAGCTTTTTTAACGCAACTGTCGTGCTTCTTCAAGATGGATTGACTAAATCTTGGTGCTGCCTGCATTTCGAGGGTTCCTGTTCAGGCTTGTCTCTTTCTGCATTTCATAATCAACCCCAAGAGCTGTTGTCCTGCCAAGCTCCTAAGATTTCAGGACCTTTGGACGGAAGCCATAAAAAAAAAAAAAAAAAGGAGGAAGCAAAGTTGTTTGACATTTTTGTCCCATCTCTCTCTCTCTCTCTCTCTGTCCAAGTCAGGATCACAGGCATTGCTGGAGGCCTTTTTTCCTGTTTAGGTGGCAAGAACGTGGGCCTTAAATGTACTCTTTGTGGGATGAGAAGGAGGAGGAGGAGGAGGAGAAGGACTTGGTGCTCTCTGAGCTTGGTGGTTTTTGTGCAGATGTTTCATTACCCAACTAGGTAACATCATCAGTACTAGAAGGGAGTGGGGTCTGTAGAGAGGAGCAGCAGGAGGAGGGGGAGGAGGAGGAGGAGGAGGAGGAAGAGGAGGACTGTGGGGTCCTTGGTGCTCTCTGAGCTTGGTTGTTTTTTTGCAGACGTTTCATTACCCAACTAGGTAACACTATCAGTGCTAGAACAGAGAGGGGTTTGTGGAGGAGGAGGAGCACTGTGGGGTCATTGGTGTTCTCTGAGCTTGGTTGTTTTCTTGCAGACATTTCATTATCCAACTAGGGAACATTATCAGTGCTAGAAGGGAGTGGGGCTTGCAGGGAGGAGGAGGAGGAAGAGGAGGAGGAGGAGGAGGAGGGCTATGGGGTTCTTGGTGCTCTCTGAGCTTGGTGGTTTTCTTGCAGACCTTTCATGACCTAAATAGGTAATATCATCAGTGCTAGAAAGAAATTGAGTTTCCAGAGAGGAGGAGGAGGAGGAGGAGGAGGAGGAGGAGGAGGAGGACTGTGGGGTCTTTGTTGCTCTCTGAGCTTGGTTGTTTTTGTGCAGATGTTTCATGACCCAACTAGGTAACATCATCGGTGCTAGAAGGGACAGGGGTTTGTGGAGAGGAGGAGGAGGAGGAGTCCTTGGTGCTCCCTGAGCTTGATTGTTTTTGTGCAGATCTTTCATGACCCAACTAGGTAACATCATCAGTGCTAGAAGGGAGAGGGATGTGTGGAGAGGAGGAGGAGGAGGGGGATGGGGAGGAGGAGGAGGAGGAGTCCTTGGTGCTCCCTGAGCTTGGTGGTTTTCTTGCAGATGTTTCATTGCCAACTAGTTAACACTATCGGTGCTAGAAGAGAGTGGGGTTTGTGGAGAAGAGGAGGGGGAAAAGGAGGAGGACTGTGTTTCATTACCCAACTAGGTAATATCATCAGTGCTAGGTGGGAGCGGGGCTTGCAGAGACCAGGATAAAACAGTGATGGTTGTAAGTGCAAGGACCAGTCCTAAGTCATTTCAATGGAGGTTAAAAAAAGTAACTGTGCTAAAAGGAAGACCTTTAACTGTCTGCTCACCACTTCCCTCCTAAGACTTTCGGCTTCAGGATCCCGAACTAATGCCAACCCCTTTCCATTTTCCTATGCAGTTCCTTCACTGGAATGCTACGCTTGCAATCAGACAACCTACTCTGGGTGTACAATGATTAAGAATTGTTCTCACCATGAGCATTTCTGCACAAGGTACACAGGTAAGCACGCAGCACGCACGACCAAAGGCCTTTCCCGTACGTGTGTGCAGTTAGTCCTCATTTAGCGACTGACGTTACAACGGCAGTGAAACAAATCACCTAGGACTGATTCTTGCACTTGAAACCATCACTGTACTCCCCCCCCCCCAGTCACACAGCAACTGGCATGTATTTACGACAATTTTGTGCAGTGTCCTGGGATCCGTTTTCCCATTTTTGTTCCTTTCCATGCTGGCTTTTCACTTCTGTTGCAAATTCCTTTGGGACACATTTTTTGTTTTGTTTTGCTTTACAAACTGCCGAAATGCCGAAAGCCCCCAACTTGGGATGAGGGTGGATGGACCGAAAGGCAGCCTTCAGAATCTAGGGGGTACAGAACAAACCCATGGACATAGCTAGGATGACACCCATATTCCCCAATATTTAATGTAATTGCATATACAGCAAATGCCAGGTCTACAATTGTGAATGGAATGGAATGGAATGGAATGGAATGGAATGGAATGGAATGGAATGGAATAGAATAGAATAGAATAGAATAGAATAGAATAGAATAGAATAGAATAGAATGGAATGGAATGGAATGGAATGGAATGGAATGGAGTGGAATGGAGTAGAATAGAGTAGAATAGAGTAGAGTAGAGTAGAATAGGAGTAGAGTAGAGTAGAGTAGAGTAGAGTAGAGTAGAGTGGAGTAGAGTGGAGTAGAGTGGAGTAGAGTGGAGTAGAGTAGAATAGAATAGAATAGAATAGAATAGAATAGAATAGAATAGAATAGAATAGAAAGCTGGAAGGGACCTTGGAGGTCTTCTAGTCCAGCCCTCTGCTCAAGCAGGAGACCCTATCCAGGGGTAGGCAACCTTGGCTCTTTTATGACTCGTGGACTTCAACTCCCAGAGTTCCTGAGCCAGCCACGCTGAGGGGAAAGGGAGACGTTTCCAAGCTGAGCCATGCTGGCCCAGGAATTCTGGGAGTTGAAGTCCATGAGTCATAAAAGAGCCAAGGTTGCCTACCCCTGACCTAGACCATCTCAGGCAAGTGACTGTCCAGTCTCTTCTTAAAAACCTCCACTGATGCAGCACCCACCACTTCTGAAGGCAACTTCTGTTCCACTGATTAATTGCCCTCCCTGTTAGGAAGTTTCTCCTTAGTTCCAGGTTGCTTCTGTCCTTCATTAGTTTCTATCCATTGTTTCTTGTCCTGCCTTCAGGTGCTTTGGAGAATAATTTGACCCCCTCTTCTTTGTGGCAGCCCCTCAAATATTGGAATACTTCTATCCTGTCAGCCCTGTTTCTTCTTTTCTTTAAGACTAGCCCAGGGCTAGGCAAACCTTGGCTCTTTTATGACTTGTGGACTTCAATACCCAGAATTCCTGAACCAGCCATGCTGACTCAGGAATTCTGGGAGTTGAAGTCCACAAGTCATAAAACAGCCAAGCTTGCCTAGCCCTGGGCTAGCCAAACCCGAGTCTTGCAGCCATTCTTCGTGTGTTGTCAGCCCTACATGGCAAACCAGACTAAGAAGCCAACAGCTGTATAGATCATTTATAATTTAATCTGGTGAGTCTGAATTGCGCTTCCCCCTTTTTCTTTTTATCTTTGTGAGAATAAGAGACGGTTCTCATATCTGAGCGGCTTCCTCCAGTTACCTTCTTGGGCAGGACTCAGGCCCCGGTTATCCGCATTGGTGGCAATGCTTCCTCCTGTCCTTCAAGTTCACCCCCTCTGCCCTCTAGAAAAACATGCTGACTGGAATAGGACGGCATTCATGACAGATGGAGAAATAAACCAAATAAACCACTGGGGCATCGTTTTTTTCAACTGGCACCTCTCTTCTTCCCCCCAAAAAGAACTTTACAATGATTCTTTTCAGACAGGAGAGAATATTTGTGGCTCAGTATTGAATTAAGGGGGCCTGGTGATCATTCAGCTTGGTGGTTTTTCTTGCAGATGTTTCATGACCCAACTGGGTAACAGCTAGCATTGATGATGTTATCTAGGTGGGTAATGAAATGTCTGCAAGAAAACCACCAACTTCAGAGAGCACCAAGGACCCCATAGTTCTCCCCCTCCTCCTCCTCCTCCTCCTCCTCTCTCCTTGACTGTGCAATCCCCACTCCCTTCTAGCACTGATGATGTTATCTAGTTTGGTAATGAAATATCTGCAAGAAAGTAACCAGGTTCAGAGAACACCAAGGACCCCATAGTTCTCCTCCTCCTCCTCCTCCTCCTCCTCCTCCTCCTCCTCGGGCACCAAGGACCCCATGATTCTCTTCTAGTGCACCAATTGTAGGAGAGCGACATGAAGGCCCTGGGAATGCATCTTCTTCCCCACAATACAGACACAGGAGGGACCTTTTCACCTCTCTTAACACACACACACACACACACACACACAGCACATTCAGGTGTTTCCCTACTGTGGGATAATTGGGGATGGCATCACTGCCCAACCGGGTGGGGGAATAGTTGACTAACTGTAACTCGGGCCTCAAGGAAAAGAGCAGAAGGGCGCATCGTTTAACCTGTTGTGTGTTTCCTTTCCTGTTTAGCTACTTCTTTGTCTGGATTCATGCTTCAAAAAGGTTGTGCAGTCAACTGTCCCATCCCTAAAAACAGCTGGCCATCGCTGTATACTTTAACCTGCTGTCAGGAAGACATGTGCAACCGCGTGACGGTCGTAAGGTGCTCCAAGTCTCTGTTAGCAGTAACTCTTGTTTTCGGAGGCTTGGTTGATCTGGAACTCTGATCGGGGCAGAGACTACTACTACTACTACTTGTTTATTTGTTTGTTTGTTTATTCATTCATTCATTCATTCATGCATGCATGCATTCATTCATGCATTCATTCATTCATGCATTCATTCATTCAATTTCTACAGTCGTCCATTCTCAATCAAGGATTCTGGGAGGCTTACAGTTTTTGTTGTTGTTTTGTTTTAAATAATGCATTATGGTTGGAAACATTAAAAAGCACTTTAAAACAATAAAAAGCAGAGTCGAGCCAAGGCAGACACTAAAAACGTCCCCACGAAATGTAAAATTAAATTGGGGTCCTGGCATTTCTGCCAAGACTTGTGTCCTGCTTTTGCTGAAGGACCCATGAGGAGACAACCCATTTGCTGAAAATAGGCACTTCTTTCTTTATTTGTGTGTGGTTTTCTGAAAGCTGACAAAGTGGCAACGAAGTGTGATGGACAGGCAGGCCCCATCTTCAAGGTCCATGGATAGTTTTCTCAGGAAAAGCCAGGCTGAAGCAGAACTCACAGTTGTGCCTTCGTATTAAAAAGGGGATCGAGAATTTCACGGCATGGAGCATTGTGGACCACAATAGAGTCATAGAATCCAGGGGCTGGAAGGGACCTTGAAGGTCTTCTAGTCCAGGGCTTTTCAACCTGTGGTACGCGTACCACTTGTGGTACATTAATGAGTGGCAGGTGGTACGCAGCCCTGCCTAGCCAAGTGTAGTGGGGGAGGGAAAGAGCCAGCACAGGCAAAAACTTACAGTGAGAGAGTCCTCTGGAGCTGCAGATTTTACTTATGAATGGAGCCATTTGGGGAGGCTGCCTTAGCCGGCAGCCAGTACTTACATTTTGTTTTCTTCCTTAAGTGCCGGCTGGGCTCCTTGCTTTCCTTTCTAGCCAGTAGCTAATTCTTAAAGGGGAAGTGCCTTTTTAAGCTAGTTCACTCAGCAGCTTGTCTTTTCAGTCTCTGGAGGCCTTTCCTTGTTTGATCAATATATGGAAGAGGGAAAATATGGGGGGGGGTTTTCAAATTCTTCCTTCAGAAGGAGATGGGAATGAGAAAAAGGGAGGCAGGGAGGGAAGGAAGTCCCAGCTTAGCACTTGGCCACCAGCAGCTCTGCCATTGACTTTGCTTGTCAAAAGGTTGCAGAAGGGGATCACATGACCCTGGGACACTGTGACCATCATAAATATGAATCAGTTGCCAAGCATCCAAATATAAATCACATGACCCTGTTGCTGCAATGGTCCTAAGTGTGAAAAATGGTCATAAGTCATTTCAGTGCAATTGCAACTTTGAACAGGTTTTTTTTTGTCACCAAGTTTTTGACACCTTGCTAGGTGGTACTCGAATATTGCCATATCCTAAAAGTGGTACAATCGGTAAAAAGGTTGAAAAGCCCTGTTCTAGTCCAACCCACTGAGAGATCTAGTCCTGCCTTAGGCTTGAAAACCGGCTGTGTGATTTTTTTTTCCAGCCAATCACCAGGAGACACTGAGTTCAAGTCCTGCCTTAAGCGTGAAAGCCAGCTGGGTGATTTTGGACCAATCACCAGGAGATGGTGGGTGACTTTTGGGGCAATCACCAGGAGACGGTGAGTTCTAGTCCTGCCTTAGGCTCAAAGCCAGCTGGGTGCCCTTGAGCCAGTCACTTTCTCTCAGCCCCGAGAAGGAGGCAATGGCAAACTACTTCTGAAAAACCTTGCCAGGCAAATGGCAGGGACTTGACTCTGAGAATCAGAAATGGTTGAATGGAAGGAGAAAAAGAAGGGATGTTAAGAAAACAATGGTTGGCAGGAGTAATTTTGCTCCCTGAAAGGGTGAAGCTTCCCTACAAGCATAGCGTAGCAATTTGTTAGCAGATAAATATGGGTCCTATCATAAGAAATATACTAAGGCAGTGATTTATTCTTGAGGAATAAGGTCTAGCTGGAAAGAATCTAGAAGAAAATCAGGAGTTATCTGTTCGTAGTATTTTTAATTACATTCCTACTGCATAGACATCAGACAAAGAAAATGAATTCTTTGGGTCCTGCTCATAGTTACAAGAGCTTTATAATAGTGTGGTGGAATAACTCACTTAAGAACATGCCAACAACTGGAGAGGCTCCAATAACCCAAGTTTGTGAGTTACAGTGAGTTGCCAGCATTCTGCTATCAAGAACATGGAGTGACATGATTTGGGATCAGGATGAGTGAGATGTTCTCCTAAAAAGGACCCATCAAAGGGAGAACTCAATTTATATTAACAGAATAACCGAATAAGAATTGGAAGGGACCTTGGAGGTCTTCTAGTCCAACCTCCTGCTCAAGCAGGAAACTCTATACCATTTCAGACAAATGATTGTCCAATCTTTTGTTGAAACCTCCAATGTTGGAGCACCCACAACTTCTGGAGGCAAGCTGTTCCACTGATTGTTCTCACTGTCCGGAAATTTCTCCTTAGTTCTAGGTTGGTTCTCTCGATTAGTTTCCATCCGTTGCTTCATGCACTGCCTTCACAGGTGCTTTGTATTAAACATCTATTCTTGTTTAGTCTTCCTCAAAGCCTCTACACCTTCCAACAATATTTTGACCTCTGGAAGGAAGTACAAGTATCCTTCTTTATTCTGAAATAATCATAACAAATTTATTGAGGTTAGAGTCACACAGTTATACAGTACATTACATGGATTAGGCTTGGGTTATGGATTCAGCATCCAGTTGGAACTTATTGGCTTTTCGTTATGAAATGGCACCTCCTGACATTCAGCACTGCCACACCAGCCAGCCTTGTGAGTATCAAGTCTACTTGGGATCTGTTTGGGGCAAAAGTAGGGCTGTTTAAGAATACAGTTGAGGGCTAATCCAGTCTTCCTTTCAGGGGCATTTGGACCACAACCTCCATCTTTCCTAATCAGCATGTCCAAAGGTTTCTCTCCTTCCAAGGGTATTTGGACCACAATTCCCATCGTCCCTAGCCAGCATGTCCAAAGGTTTCTCTCTTTCCTGGGGTGTTTGGATCCCAATTCCCATCTTCCTTCGCCAACATGTCCAAAGGGTTCTCTCCTTCCACTAGCATTTGGACTACAATTCCCATCTTCCCTAGCCAGCATGTCCAAAGATTTCTCTCCTTCCCGGGGCATTTGGATCTCAATTCCCATCTTCCTTAGCCAACATGTCCAAAGCTTTCTCCAGGGGCATTTGGACCACAATTCCCATCTTCCCTAGCTGGCATATCCAAGGAGATCTTTCTAAGGCTCCTCTGGGCTGTTGTCCAGAAAAGTTGAAGTAGGCTCAAACTGGTCAAAGGATGATGGGATAATCTCAGAGAAGTGAAAAAACCTTTGTAATACACACGAAGTCTTGGCTTTTCAGGTTTAATGAACCATCAGAGACACCTTTGTTTAGAAGAAGGTGGTTGGTTTGGAATGTTCTCAGATGATTCATTCAAACTATTTGGAAATTAGATCCTTCTTTATTGTTTTCATCAACTGACCGCAAAGGGGCCAAGTCGTCCTCCCTTTTCCTCCTAAGGGAATCTGAGCCGGCTTCTCCAGTAACCAAGTTGTCTATTGCTCAACTAAGATTCCTCGTCTTATTGTTTGAAGAACAGGAGAGGCCCTTTGAGGTGCAAGACCTGGTCCTCTTGTTGCTTTTTTCCTTGCTGAAGAAGACCCAGTTGGAGAAGACAAAAAAATAGCTCTTTTGATTGATTCGGTTCCACTGGACCATCAGTAACGTCCACTGCACTTGGTAGAGTCAGAAAAATAATCTATATTTAAATAGTCCCTCACACTGAGGGAGGTCCTGGAAGGGAAAAAAAGAGGAAAGAACGTGGAGATCAGGCATGAATCTATCCTGGGGAATTTTATTTATTTATTTTATTGTATATATTAATTTTGTTTAGCCGATGGCATCTACAGAGGTTCATGCAGTCACTTATATACAATTTGAATTTAAACGGAGCACCAGCAAATAAATGTGTGTGTGTGTGTGTGTGTGTATGAATGAAGTCCAAATGAAGTCAGAGACACTGACACAAAGTTGTAGTTTTATATAAATAAATATATTTAGCATCTATATTTACAGCAGACAAGATGGGAACATAGGAACATCATGAGGCAAATTTCAAACAGCATATAGAGCACACAGAAGAAAAAGGCGGGAAAAGAGGGAAACTCCCCCTTTACACCCACAGCAACCAATCATCGCATAGATTGCCTCATGCATGAGTCAGCACTCTCCAACCAATCAACTACAACTGTGTGTTCTGGCCCATTGTACACACACACACCCACACACACATTTTATATACATTACTCTGTGTGTGTGTGTGTGTGTGTGTGTGTGTCTGTCTGTCTGTCTGTCTGTCTGTCTGTCTGTCTGTCTATCTACATTTTTAATTGTACCCATTGTACATTTTAACACACACACATATAGTAAAGTATATAAAATACATGTGTGTGTGTTCGTGTGTGTATCTATCTATCTATCTATCTATCTATCTATCTATCTATCTATCTATCTATCTATCTATCTATCTATCTATCTATCTATCTATCTATCTATCTATCTATCTATCTATCTATCTATCTGTACCCATTTACATTTTAATACACACACACACACACACACATATATAATAAAGTATAAAATATGTGTGTATTTGTGTGTGTTTGTCTGTCTATCTATCTATCTATCTATCTATCTATCTATCTATCTATCTATCTATCTATCTATCTATCTATCTTTTTATCTATCTAAATTGTATCTATTGTACATTTTAATACACACACACACATATATATACATTAAAGTTCACAATGGATACAATTCACACACACACACATATCTTAACAACCTCTCTCTCTCTCTCTCTCTCTCTCTCTCTCTCTGTTTCCCCCTAAGCAAATAAATGCTTGATATATTGCGCGCATTCAGCTGGAGTGATTCAGAAGGAATTGCTTAAATAAACCAATCCAGGTAGCTTGGCTTCTGAGCCAGATTTGTTACACCAAGATGCAAGAAACGAAACCTGGGTATGTCTTATGCTTTGATTCTTCAAATCAAACCACAAGGCATTGCAACCTCAGGTGTGGAGGTGGATTTGCTCAGAGCGCTTTCAAAATTCTTGTTACATGAAGATGTTCTACTGCTTTGCTCTAGGGTAAGTTTTGAGAGTACAAGATGTGGACATAAACATGATAAAACCTCATTTACAAGCCCAAGAAGGCAGCTAGTCACAAATGGAATGGTATCAAACTACCTGGTAACTTTAGTAAACTTTAGTAAGTAGGTAGACCTAGGTGAAACTCAACATTAAAAAAAACTAAGATCATGGCATCTGGTCCCAAAGGTGCTTTTTCAGAAGGCAACTGGACTTCTTTGTTTTTCTTTGAAGACGTTCAAAGCTGAAGAGCTGAAGAAGCTTCTTGGATGAGAAACGAAAGGTCTTCAAAGAAAAACAAGAAAATCCAGTTGCCTCCTGAAAAAGCACCTTTGGGACAACCATGACCTGGATGACTGAGAATTTCCACAGACATTTAGCCATGCACTTTGGGATGAACCCCCTTCAAATGGTGCGGGAGTATGAATGGATTTCCAGAAAACATCGTGGACTCCAGGAACCATTTGTGCTTCAGTTTGAGATGCAGTCAATACAGACCCATCCCCAACAGCCTGCACCTGTCTTCAACAGGGAAGGGACCCAGGGCGGAAAATATCCAGCAGCCAAGAAGGTCCACACCCATTTGCACCGCTCAGGTGACCCTGAGGACACAGGTAAACCTCCAAGTGGCCTCAATGACTCTCTAAAAGAAGACAAATGACCAGCTGCCTGCAAGGAGTATAAATCCTTCTACTCCCCACCATCCAGTCAGAGCTGAAGAAGCTTCTTGGAGGAGAAGTGAAATGTCTTCAAAGAAAAAAAAACCAAGAAAGTCCAGTTGCCTCCTGAAAAAGCATCTTTGGGACAACCATGACCTGGATGGTTGAGAACCTCCGTAGACATCCGGTCCCATCACTTCCTGGCAAATAGAAGGGGAAGAAATGGAAGCAGTGACAGATTTTATTTTCTTGGGCTGCAAGATCACTGCAGACGGCGACCACAGGCACGAAATTCAAAGACCCTTACTCCTTGGGAGGAAAGCTATGGCAAACCTAGACAACTTACTCAAAAGCAGAGACATCACCTGACTGACAAAGATGCATATTGTCAAAGCTCTGGTTTTCCCAGTTGCAAGTATGGCTATGAGAGTTGTACCCTAAGGAGGGCTGAGCACCAAAGAATGGAGGCTTTCAAACTGCGGTGCTGCAGAAGATTGCCTTGGGCTGCAAGGAGATCAAATTAGTCCAAAATGGACCCAGGAAACTACAGACCTATCAGCCTGACCTCAATACCTGGGAAGATTCTGGAAAAGATAATCAAACAACGAATCAGTGAACACCTAGAGGCAAATAAAATCACTACTAAAAGCCAACATGGGTTTGTCAAAAACAGATCATGCCAGACAAATCTTATTGCATTCTTTGACCAAATGACAAAATTAGTGGATCAGAGGAATGCTGTGGATATAATTTACTTGGACTTCAGTAAGGCATTTGATAAAGTAGATCACAACCTACTACTCGATAAGATAGAAAAATGTGGGTTAGACAGCATCACCACCAGATGGAGCCGTAGCTGGCTGACCGGCCGTCCTCAGCGTGTGGTCCTCAATGGAACCACATCTACCTCGAGGGAAGTGTGTAGTGGGGTGCCCCAAGGCTCTGTTCTGGGCCCAGTGCTCTTCAACATCTTATAATAATAATAATAAAGTTGGAAGGGACCTTGGAGGTCATCTAGTCCAACCCCCTGCTCAGGCAGGAAACCCTATACCATTTCAGACAAATGGCTGTCCAGTCTCTTCTTAAAAACTTGCAGTGTTGGAGCATTCACCGCTTCTGGAGGCAGGTTGTTCCACTGGTTAATTGTTCTAACTGTCAGGAAGCTTCTCCTTAGTTCCAGGTTGCTTCTCTCCTTGATTAGTTTCCATCCGTTGCTTCTTGTCCTGCCTTTAGGCGCCTTGGAAAATAGCTTGACTCCCTCTTCTTTGTGGCAGCCCCTGAGATATTGGAACCTGCTATCATGTCCCCCCTCGTCTTTCTCTTCATTAAACTAGACACACCCAATTCCAGCAACCGTTCCTTATATGTTTTAGCCTCCATCCCCTAATCATCTTTGTTGCTCTTCTCTGTACTCTTTCTAGAGTCTCAACGTCTTTTTTACATCGTGGTGACCAAAACTGGATGCAGTATTCCAAGTGTGGCCTTACCAAGGCATTGTAAAGTGGTATTAATACTTCACGTGATCTTGATTCTATCCCTCTATTAATGCAGCCTAGCACTGTGTTGGCCTTTTTGGCAGCTGCAGCACACGGCTGGCTCATATTTAAGTGATGGTCCACTAGGACAATCTTCATCAACGATTTGGACGAGGGGATAGATGGGGAACTCATCAAATTTGCCGATGACACCAAGCTGGCAGGAATAGCCAACACTCCAGAAGACAGGCTTAAGATACAGGAGGACCTGGACAGACTTGAACACTGGGCGCTATCTAACAAAATGAAATTCAATGGTGAAAAAAGCAAGGTTCTACATTTAGGCAAGAAAAACCAAATGTACAGGTATAGTGTAGGGGGTACCTTGCTCAATAGCAGTAACGGTGAGAGGGACCTCGGAGTCCTAGTGGACAATCACTTAAATATGAGCCAGCCGTGTGCTGCAGCTGCCAAAAAGGCCAACACAGTGCTAGGCTGCATTAACAGAGGGATAGAATCAAGATCACGTGAAGTATTAATACCACTTTACAATGCCTTGGTAAGGCCACACTTGGAATACTGAATCCAGTCCCTCTGTGTTCACAAATAGTATTCCTGAATAATTAGGAAATCCAAAGAACCAATCTACAGCAGGAATTCTGATCACACTCAATTTGTCTACCTAACCAATGTGACGACGACGATGATGGTGATTAAAAATAATACTTTAAGAAGATAGCAATGTAAGATGATTGACCAAATGGTATATTTGGAAAGACACAACACAGTGGCCATTGTGATTGACTGGAATTTTAGAATTATATCTTACCGGCAATGAAGAATTGGTAGAATCACAATATGGAAAAAGTGATCGAGAACCAACGGGTTAAGATCCTAAAGGGATTTCCAGGTGCAGATTGATAAACATTCAGCCCATAACAAACCAGATATGATTGTTGTTACAAAGAAGCAAGTGTGGATAATTAACATCGTAGTAGCTGGAGATAGAAGAGTTAATGAGAAAAAAAAATAAGAAAAAAAAAACTGTTGGAAAAACACACCTTCAAATAAAATGGAGTAAACATTGGAAGACAGTTGTAGCAAATCTAGAGGTTGCTACACTTGGTGCCATCTCAAAAACTCTGAAAAGTACCAGGAAACCAACAGGAACAGATACATTGAAAGACAGTTGTAGTAAATCTACTAGAGGTTACTACACTTGGTGCCATCTCAAAAACTCTGAAAAGTACCAGGAAACCAACAGGAACAGATACATTGAAAGACAGTTGTAGCAAATCTACTAGAGGTTACTACACTTGGTGCCATCTCAAAAACTCTGAAAAGTACCAGGAACCCAACAGGAACAGATACATTGAAAGACAGTTGTAGTAAATCTACTAGAGGTTGCTACACTTGGTGCCATCTCAAAAACTCTGAAAAGTACCAGGAAACCAACAGGAACAGATACATTGAAAGACAGTTGTAGTAAATCTACTAGAGGTTGCTACACTTGGTGCCATCTCAAAAACTCTGAAAAGTACCAGGAAACCAACAGGAACAGATACATTGAAAGACAGTTGTAGTAAATCTACTAGAGGTTGCTACACTTGGTGCCATCTCAAAAACTCTGAAAAGTACCAGGAAACCAACAGGAACAGATACATTGAAAGACAGTTGTAGTAAATCTACTAGAGGTTGCTACACTTGGTGCCATCTCAAAAACTCTGAAAAGTACCAGGAAACCAACAGGAACAGATAGAATCTCAACTCATCAACTACAAACCGTTGTGTTGTATATTACGACAACATCTTTAATTCCCTTAGAACACTGGAAGTTTTTAAGAAGAGGCTGGACAGCCATTTGTCCGAAATGGTATAGGGTTTCCTGCCTGAGCAGGGGGTTGGACTAGATGACCTCCAAGGTCCCTTCCAACATATTATTATTATTATTATTATTATTATTATTATTATTATTATTATTATTATTATTATTATTATTATTATTATTATTATTATTATTATTATTATTATTATTATTATTATCATCCTTGAGAAATATCGAATAGTCAGAAATGCAAAACACGATCAGATAGTTCGTTGTGTAAACAGCAATAGATGATGGGCTTGATGAGGAGGATAGAAAGAACGGATCATTTGTGAACAGTGTAGAAATCTTAACCAATGTTTTTGCACAAGAGTGACCAGGGAACAAAGAGAGAGGTGTGTCTATTTGGTTTTGGATCATCTAATCCTTCCAGACTGAAAAACAACTCCCCTCCCCCCCCACTGTACAGTATTTTTGTATCAGGAAGGGAATTCTTTTGCAAGCGAGAAGAACAAAAGATTGGGACTGTGGAGCCTGAACTTAAATCTAAGATGGTGAAGACCCGTACGAGAGGCAGGGCGGTGGTGGTGACCATTCTACTGACAGCTGTTTTGTCGGCGGAGTTCGGTAAGAACTTTTTATTTAAACCAATTCCTCCTTTTCTAATTAGGAAGAAGAAACATGAGATATCCAGTCCTTCTATTGCATTTGTAGCAGCACTGGAAAGAACAATGAGATATACTTCCAATGTTCTTCTCCTGTGAAAACGTTTCAGAGCTAAAGTTGGCAAAGTTCACAGGGAAGATCATAAGGCACACCAGAAGAACATCGAACAGTAGGCTTGGAAGGGACTTTGGAGGTCCAACCCCTGTGTCCATGGTAGAAGACCCTATAGCATCCTGGACCAATGGCTGTCCAGTCTCTTCTTGAAAACCTCCAGTTAGGAGACATCTGGGTAGAGGGAGCACTTTTCCCAAAGGAAGGAATTCTTTACCGGGCTTGGTGCTTAGGAGTTATATTAGGACACAAAGGGAAAGCTGTGTTGGTAACTTCGATTACCAAATTGTATATTCCTTTGGACTGAAAGGATCACGAGGAAGCATTTCGCCATTTCTCCACCCAGGTGGAATGTATTGCGGTCATAGCCCGAGTTGAAGTAACTCTAAGGGACTTGCAACACGTCACCGTTTGATCTCCCAGTCTCCAAGTTCTTTGATCTAGAAGATGGAAAGATATTCCAGATAAAACACTCATGGAAAGCCTACTTGCTTCCCAGAATTCTCCCACCTTCTGAAGCTACATCAAAGATTGAAGATCTGGAGACTTTAAGGCGCTTTGAATGCTGGGAATTGTAATCAAGAAAACAGAGAGATTCTCAACTGAAAGTTTTCTTCTCACTCATAGAACAGAGATAACATAGAATAATAGAGTTGGAAGGGACCTTGAGGGTCTTCTAGGCCAGCCCCCTGCTCAGCCAGGAAATCCTATACCATTTCAGACAAGTGGCTGTCCAGTGTTGGAGCATTCACCGCTTCTGGAGGCAGGTTGTTCTACTGGTTAATTGTTCTCAGTCAGGAAATTTCTCCTTCGTTCCAGGTTGCTTCTCTCCTTGGTTAGTTTCCATCCGTTGCTTCTTGTCCGGCCTTTAGGTGCTTTGGAGAATAGCTTGACTCCCTCTTCTTTGGGGCAGCCCCTGAGATATTGGAACACTGCTATCATGTCACCCCTGGTCCTTCTCTTCATCAAACTAGACATACCCAATTCCAGCAACCGTTCCTTGTATGTTGCAGCCTCCAATCCCCTGATCATCTTTGTTGGTCTTCTCTGCACTCTTTCTAGAGTCTCAACATCTTTTTTATATTGGGGGTGACCAAAACTGGATGCAGTATTCCACGTGTGGTCTTACTAAGACTTTGAAAAGTGGTACTAGAACTTCACGTGATCTTGATTCTATCTATTGATGCAGCCTAGGATTACATTGGCCTTTTTGGCTCCTGCTTAATGATAATGATAATGATAATGATAATGATAATGATAATGATAATGATAATGATAATGATAATGATAATGATAATGAAGTTGGAAGGGACCTTGGAGGTCATCTAGTCCAACCCCCTGCTCAGGCAGGAAACCCTATAGCATTTCAGACAAATGGCTGTCCAGTCTCTTCTTAAAAACGTCTAGTGTTGGAGCATTCACAGCTTCTGGTGGCAGGCTGTTCCACTGGTTAATTGTCCTCACTGTCAGGAAATTTCTCCTTAGTTCCAGGTTGCTTCTCTCCTTGATGAGTTTCCATTCGTTGCTTCTTGTCCTGCCTCCAGGTGCTTTGGAGAAGAGCTTGACTCCCTCTTCTTTGGGGCAGCCCCTGAGATACTGGAATGCTGCTATCATGCCATCCCCTCGTCCTTCTCTTCATTAGACTAGACATCCCCAATTCCTAGGAGAGATCTGTGTCTACCTCAGTCAGAGCCTTGAGAGTTTGAGGATTATCTGCAGGATTTTAGCCATTCCTGGCACTGCAGTTTTTTTTTGGGACCAAGATGTCATTCTTAGGATAGAGAGATAGAGATAAAGACGGTAGAGGTAGAGGTAAAGAGAGATAGACAGCAAGATGAAAATCCTATTCTCACCCCTACGGGTGGTCTGTGTCTTCCACAATCGTGGGTCCTCTACAGAGGCCTGGAAGTTTAAGGGTTCTGTACAGGACATTAGCTGTTCCTAGCTTTCCACTCTTTTGGACAGACACCTCTAATGCTGTTCCTGGGAACTGTTGGAGCCACTGTCCCAACCTAGGAGTCACAGCCCCCAAGTCCTGCTACCATCCCTGGGATGACTTTGGCCTTGACTTTCCGGATCCTGTCTCAAAGGTGCTTTTCCAAAAGGCAACTGGACTGGGTTTTGTTTTTTTTTAAAGGAGGAAGAATAAGAAGACATTTTGCTTCTCATCCAAGGAACTTTAATCGGTTCTGGCAGGATGGTGGGAGTGATGGAAGGGTTCGCTCTGACACTTCTCACCCTCGCCATCTTGCCAGAACCGATTAAAGTTCCTTGGATGAGAAGCAAAATGTCTTCTTCCTCAAAAAAAAAACAAAAAACCCCACAGTCCAGTTGCCTTTTGGAAAAGCACCTTTGAGACAGAGGTGGGATTCAGCCGGTTCACACCATTTCGGCAGAACCGGTAGATAATTTTTTGTTGTTGCCCAGGCCCAGAATGGACTTCCGGAAGTGGCATCCATACAGAGAACCGGTTGTTCACATATTTGAATCCCACCACTGCTTTGAGACAACTATGAGCTGGATGACTGAGAATCTCCACAGACACATCCATCCATCCATCCATCCATCCATCCGTCCGTCCGTCCGTCCGTCCGTCCGTCCGTCCGTCCGTCTCTCTGTCTCTCTGTCTCTCTGTCTCTCTGTCTCTCTGTCTCTGTCTGTCTGTCTCTCTGTCTGTCTGTCTGTCTGTCTGTCTGTCTGTCTGTCTCTCTCTCTCCTTGGTTGTTTTCTTGCAGACCTTTCATTACCCAACTAGGTAATATCATCAGTGCTCGTAAGGAGTAGGGCTTGATAATGAAACATCTGCAAGAAAACAACCAAGTTCAGAAAGCACCAAGGCCTCCATAATTCCTCCTCCTCCTCCTCCTCCTCCTCCTCCTCCTCCTCCTCCCTCCTGCAAACCCCACTCCCTTCTAGCACTGATGATGTTACCTATTTAGGTCATGAACCATCTGCAAGTAAACAACCCAGCTCAGAGAGTACCAAGGACCCCTTAATACAACAATTAAATGCCTTAAGAATGCTTTTCCTGTAGACACAGTGATCTCTAAATTCTACTTATTTTAGGACAGTGTTTGTCAACCTCGGCAACTTTAAGCTGGGCAGACTTCAACTCCCAGAATTCTTTTGGCTGGCTGAGGAATTCTGGGAGTCGGAGTCTATCCAGCTTGAACTTCCCAAGGTTGACAAACACTCTTCTACGGCTACCAAAACTGAGCTGTAAACATCACTAGAGAGCAACAGAGAGCTACACACTCAAGCCATGGGCTGCCTTAGGTTTTGTAGTTCAGACTGGATCACCCTCTGGGACACCAAAAGATAAATGTTATGCCCTACGCAGGTAGTCCTCAACTTAGGATCACAAGGGAGCCCAAATTTTCTGTTGTTAAGTGAGTCATTTGTTAAATAAGTCTTGCCCCAGTTGTTATGTGAATCGCTGCAGTTGTTAAGTTGGTAACCTGGTTGTTAAGGGAATCTGGCTTTCCCATTGCATTTGCTTGTCAGAGGGTCACGTGAAGTATTAATACCACTTTACAATGCCTTGGTAAGGCCACACTTGAACTACTGCATCCAGTTTTGGTCACCATGATGTAAAAAAGATGTTGAGACTCTAGAAAGAGTACAGAGAAGAGCAACAAAGATGATGAGAGGTCTGGAGGCTAAAACATATAAGGAACGGCTGCTGGAATTGGGTATGTCTAGTTTAATGAAGAGAAGGACCAGGGGGGACATGATAGCCGTCTTCCAATATCTCAGGGGCTGCCCCAAAGAAGAGGGAGTCAAGCTATTCTCCAAAGCGCCTGAAGGCAGGACAAGAAGCAACGGATGGAAACTAGTCAAGGAGAGAAGCAACCGAGAACTAAGGAAGAATTTCCTGACAGTTGGAACAATTAACCAGTGGAACAACCTGCCTCCAGAAGCGGTGAATGCTCCAATACTGGAAGTTTTAAAGAAGAGACTGGACAGCCACTTGTCCGAAATGTTATAGGGCAGTGGTGGCGAACCTATGGCACGGGTGCCAGAGGCGGCACTCAGAGCTCTCTCTGTGGGCACACGCGCCGTCACCCCAGTCCTAGGCCTTCAGCTGGGTTTTATAAAACCTTTTCGCTTTAGGCCTCCGCCGCCGTGTGCAAAAAAAAAAAAGGTTCAATCAGTCAATTTCAACTTCTCGCGGGGAAAAAAAAGATCTTGCAAAATTGGAATTGATTGATTGAACTTTTTTAGTCCCACCCAGTCTGCCGTTAACACCGCAGCCACACCCAGCCAATGGGCCACACCCAGCCAATGGGCCACACCCACTGGCACTCGATGATGCATAAGTGGGTTTTGGGTTGCAGTTTGGGCACTCAGTCTCTAAAAGGTTCGCCATCACTGGTATAGGGTTTCCTGCCTGAGCAGGGGGTTGGGCTCTAGATGACCTCCAAGGTCCCTTCCAACTTTGTTATTATTATTATTATTATTAAAGGGGATCACAGGAGCCCAGAACACTGCAACAGTTATAAATATGAGTTACTTGCCGAGTGTCCAAATTTTGATCACATGACTATGGGGACGCTGCAAGGGTCATAAGTGGGGAAAACGGTCACCGGTCCCTATTTTCCGTGGCATTGTAACTTCGAACAGTCACTAAATGCTTCCATTTCTACCTTCTAAGCTCCCAATAATCCCAGGATTAAAATCTTCCCTTAAGAACTCCCAGCTTAAATCATTACGACTTTCTGGACCTGTCGTCTCTTATATAAGTGGAGCTCTAAAGAACTATTGCGATCCCTTAAGTTAGGTCAACAAAACAGCTTGCTTAACACAGCAGCTAATCGCCAAAGAATGGACCACGAAAAGGGAAGATCAAATTGCAGGAAATAAACACTGTCGGGGACAAAGGAAAGTTGCCCCCCCCCAAAAAAAATGTTGATTTCGTATCACGTGCGAACAAGACTGATCCCAATGCAAAAGTTTTATCGGCGTGGAATTTGCAGGGTCTTGTGGCTAAGTTGCAGTCAGGAGAAATATTACTACCACTTTTGAAGACAACATTTGTCTAAAATGGTATAGGGTTTCCTGCCTGAGCAGGGGGTTGGACTAGATGACCTCCAAGTTCCCTTCCAACATTAACATTATTATTATTATTATTATTATTATTATTATTATTATTATTATTATTATTATTATTATTATTATTATTATTATTATTATTATTATTATTATTATTATTATTATTATTATTATTATTATTATTATTATTATTATTATTATTATTATTATTATTATTATTATTATTATTTGAAATACTGTGTCCAGTTTTGGTCACCACAATATCAAAAAAAAAAGATGTTGAGACTCTAGAAAGAGTGCAGAAAAGAGAAACAAGATTAATGAGGGGACTGGAGGCTAAAACATTAATAATAATGATGATGATGGTGATGATGGTGATGATGATGATGATGATGATGATGATGATGATGATGATAATAATAATAATAATAATAAAGTTGGAAGGGACCTTGGAGGTCTTCTAGTCCAACCCCCTGCTCAGGCAGGAAACCCTATACTATTTCAGACAAATGGCTGTCCAGTCTCTTCTTAAACTTCCAGTGTTGGAGCATTCACCGCTTCTGGAGGCAGGTTGTTCCACTGGTTAATTGTTCTAACTGTCAGGAAGTTTCTCCTTAGTTCCAGGTTGCTTCTCTCTTTGGTCAGTTTCCAACCATTGTTTTTTCTTTGGAGAATAGCTTGACTCCCTCTTCTTTGTGGCAGCCCCTGAGATATTGGAACACTGCTATCATGCCCCCCCTCGTCCTTCTCTTCATTAGACTAGACCTACCCAATTCCAGCAACTGTTCCTTATATGTTTTAGCCTCCAGTCCCCTGATCAACTTTGTTGCTCTTCTCTGCACTCTTTCTAGAGTCTCAATATGAGGAACAGTTGCAGGAATTGGGTATGTCTAGTCTAACAAAGACAAGGATTAAGGGGGACATAATAGCAGTTTTCCAATATTTGAAGGGCTGTCACAGAGAAAATAAGCTTCTTGGAGGAGAAGCGAAACGTCTTCCAAGAAAAACCGGAAAGTCCAGTTGCCTCTTGAAAAAGCGCCTTTGGGACAGCCATGACCTGGATGACTGAGAATCTCCATAGACACCCCAGTTCATGAGTGTCTACAGAGTTGGCCCCAAAAGTCAAGACTTCAATCACAGCAGTGTAATCAAAGCTAGGATACGTGGTACCTGGCTCAACAGCAGTAATTCTAAGAAGGCTCTTGGATCCTAGTGGGACAATCCCTTAAACATGAGCCAGCAGTCCAGGTATTTATTACCACATCTGGTGGACATGCCCTAAAGCAAAAAGGTATTGGGCTAAAATACATTAATGGTTGGAGAAGATGACTAAAAAACAAATAGACTTTAAACCAGAACTGTTTTTGATAGGAATAATAGGAGCCAAGTATGAGAAAGATTGCACATATCTAATACTATATGTATTAACAGCAGCAAGAATTGTATTTGCCCAATATTGGAAAAATGAAAACTTACCAACTGAAGAAGTACTAATTAAGAAAATTCTAGAGTGTGCAGAAATGGATAGATTGACTTTAGAGATTAAAGAGAAAGAAGACTCAGTCTACTTTAGAACATGGGATAACTTTTATCAATGGCTAGAAAAATGAGTCAGAGAGAAAGGAATGTGACATGTAATTTTGAATATATAATAGTAAGGAGAAGGCTACTGAGTGATTAATTAATACTGTTTATGATAATTAACTACGTCTATTATTCTTAGTTAAATACATGTACCCAGATAATATGCTGTTTGCTAAATATTGAAAATGTTACCTTGGAAAACCCCAACCCCAACCCAAACCCCAATCCTAATCCCGACCCCATTTTATCCCTAACCCTATTAACACTAATAAAATTTATATTAAAAAAAAACCATGAGCCAGCAGTGTGCTGCAGCTGCCAAAAATGCCAATGCGATCCTAGGTTGCATTAACAGAGGAACAGAATCAAGATCATGCAAAGTATTAATACCATTTTATAATGCCTTGGTAAGGCCACACTTGGAATACAGCATCCAGTTTTGCTCACCACAGTATTAAAAAAAAGATATTGAGACTCTAGAAAGTGCAGAGATGAGGAACAAAGATGATTAGCGGGCTGGAGGCTAAAACATATAAGGTTGCAGGAATTGGGTATGTCTAGTCTAGTGAAAAGAAGGAGTAGGGGGGACATGATAGCTATCTTTCCATATCTGAGGGGCAAGACAATATTTGAGGGGCTGCCACAAAGAAGAGGGGCTCAACCTATTCTCCAAAGCAACTGAGTGCAGGATATGAAGCAATGGATGGAAAGTAATGAAGGAGAAAACCAACCTAGAATGAAGGGAAATTAGGGATCAGTGGTGCTCTCTGAGCTTGGTTGTCCAAGGCTGCATTAAACAGAGAGACAGAATCAAGATCACCTGAAGTGTTAGTACCAGTTTATAATGCCTTGGTAAGGCCACACTTGGAATACTGCATCCAGTAAAGGTTGCCAGGATATAAAAAAAGATATTGAAACTCTAGAAAGAGTGCAGAGAAGAACAGATGATTAGGGAGGCTAAAACACTGAAGGACATTTGCAGGAATTGGGAATGTCTAGTTTAACGAAAAGAAGGACTAGGGGTGACATGATAGCAGTCTTCCAACATTTGAAGGGCTGTCACAGAGAAGAGGCGGCTAACCTATTCTCCAAAGCACCTGAGGGCAGGACAAGAAGCAACGGATGGAAACCAATCAAGGAGAGAAGCAACCTAGAACTAAGGAGAAATTTCCTGTTTTAACAATCAATCAGTGGAACGACTTGCCTCCAGAAGCATTGTAGGTGCTCCATTACTGGAGGTTTTCAAGCAGAGACCGGATAGTCACTTGTCTGAAATAGTATAAAGTTTCCTGCTTGTGCAGGAGGTTGCAATACAAGACCTCCAGGGTCCCTTCCAACTCTGTTAGTCTGTTATTCTGTAATTTTGAAGGGAAGATTATGCTTCTTATACTTGATCTCCTGTTTACCTCTACCTCTCTCCTTTTCCCAGATTTTAAATGCAAATCTGTTTTACTATGATCAATTCTTATTCCAGTTCTGCCAGTCAGAACATTGCCAAGGTGTTGTGGTGAATCGGTTCTATTGCCCAAGCAAAATGACTAGAGACCTCATTGACAAGAGACAATGCAGTGTACTTGCAACAGTCCAGAGTAACAACAGAATAAAATATTTGTCGCTCAGGGTTGAACTGTGGGGTCCTTGGTGCTCTCTGAGTTTGGTGGTTTTATTGAGGACGTTTCATGACCCAGCTAGGCAATATCTTCAGTGCCAGGAGGGAGTGGTGGCTTATCTTGTCAGTGTGTGTGGGAGTGTTCTTGGTGGTTCCTTGATTGAACTTGATTACTGCTTGATTAAGCAATAGATAACAGCCTAATCAAGGAACAGTGAACAATAAACAGAGATCAATCCCCGCTCCTTTCTAGCACATAATGTTACTATAACATCATGTGCTAGAAGGGAGTGGGGATTAATCTCTGTTTATTGTTCACTGTTCCTTGATTAGGCTGTTATCTATCTATGTATTTAACTGGTAGAAAATCTACAGCTTGTCCCTGATTTAGATAAGGGTGTTGGGAGGATCTTACACTGAATCCTGACCCTCCATAACCACAATAAAATTGCGTGGACAATCTGGCTGCATCCTTGACCTTCCCAGGGTTTCACCAAATCCCAAGAAAGTCAAAACCACCAAGAATGCGCCAGTTCTTCAAAACTCAGACTTCACCTCTTGGAAGTTGTGGTGTCGGCCTTGAAATTTGTACTGGTGGTGGTAATTTCAGATCTGGCTCTCTGTTTGCAAATTCCATCTGGAGCCCGATTTGGGATTGACACATTCGTGCGGCTTGCTGTTGACAATAACTACAGACCACAAGTTTTGGCGTCCTATCTTAGCGTTGTGAGAAGGGTGTGGTGATTGATACACATACTGATAAAAGATGAAAGAAACCGTTGTGTACAGAAGTAGCTTCAAGCTCAGAGGTCAGATCCACCCCCTCACTGAATGACAAGAAGTCTATTAGAAATTAACACACCCCCCCTTTAATATCTCAAAGGGGCTTTTCCCAAAGGCAGGTGGGCTTTTTTTGGTTATTCCTTGAAGACCTTTCGCTTCCCATCCAACTGAAGCTTCTTCAGTTGTGACTGGATGGTAGGGAGGGGAGGGGAGGGGGGCAGGGGGGGAATGGAAGGATTAATTCTGACATTAGTTCGTCAGAACTAATCCTTCTCCATCATCCCAACCATCTGGTCAGAACTGAAGAAGCTTCTGGGATGGGAAGTGAAATGACTTCTTCTTCCTCCTCAAAAACAAGCAAGCAAACAAACAAAAAAACCAGTCCAGTTGCCTTCTGAAAAAGCACCTTTGAGACAACCATGACTGAGAATTTCCATAGGGAATCCCCTTAATGCACCAACCCCTTCCCACTTCCCCCTTCCCCTTTCCATTTCCCCTTTCCCCTCTCCTCTTTCCCCCTTCCCCCTTTTCCTCTTCTCCTTTCCCTTCCCCTTCCCCTTTCCCCTTCCCCTTTCTCTTTCCCTTCCCCCTTCCCATTTCCCCTTCCACTTTTCCTCTTCTTCTCCTTTCCCCTTCCCCCTTCCCTTTTTTCTCCCTTCCCGCTTCCCCTTTCCCCTCCCCTTTCCCCCCTTCCTTTACAGAGTGCAAGACAAAAAGTCATGCATGGAAACTAACCAAGGAGAGAAACAACCTGGAACTAAGGAGAAATTTCCTGACAGTTAGAACAATTAACCAGTGGAACAACCTGCCTCCAGAAGTTGTGAATGCTCCAACCTGGAAGTTTTTAAGAAGAGACTGGACAGCCATTTGTCTGAAATGGTCTAGGGTCACCTGCCTGAGCAGGGGGCTGGACTAGAAAACTCCAAGGTCCCTTCCAACCCTTTTGTTCTGTATTTTATCTAAGGAAGATTAAATGAACTTTAATCCAGTTGCCTCTCTCTCTCTCTCTCTCTCTCTCTCTCTCCTTGTTTAATAGTTCTAGGTCAGGGGTACGCAACCTTGGCTCTTTTATGACTCGTGGACTTCAGCTCCCAGAATTCCTGAGCCAGCCATGCTGAGGGGAAAGGGAGAGGTTTCCAAGCTGAGCCAGGCTGGCTCAGGAATTCTGGGAGTTGAAGTCCACGAGTCATAAAAGAGCCAAGGTTGCCTATCCCTGTTCTAGGTACTTATATGTAATTCTTTTTTTCACAACAGCCCAAACTCTTCAATGTTTCTTCTGCCGGGAGCCCACCAGACCGGAGAAATGCCTAAGCGTGGCTAAGTGTATGCCGAACCAGACCATGTGTATGACGATCATGCACTCTCTTGAAGAAGGTGAGGTGGGAGGGCAAAATTAACCCAAGTCTCCATTTCTGCAGGTCAAGATCAAATGGAGAAGCCTTTCCCTCCTCTTCCTCCTCACTCCTCATTCTATGAAAAAAAGAGTGATTAAAATGTGTGCCTCTGGATCATCCTCACATAACCTCACAGCCTGGACATGACAAAATGTGTCGATCCTTTGCACATTAGTGATAGATAGATAGATAGATAGATAGATAGATAGATAGATAGATAGATAGATAGATAGATAGATAGATAGATAGATAGATAGATAGATAGATAGATAGATAGATAGATAGATAGATAGATAGATAGATAGATAGAGATAGGGAGGGAAGGAGATAGATAGATAGATAGATAGATAGATAGATAGATAGATAGATAGATAGATAGATAGATAGATAGATAGATAGATAGATAGATAGATAGATAGATAGATAGATATGGAGATATGGATGGATGGATGGCCCCTTCCAACTTTTTATTTTTATTTTTATTTTTATTTTTATTATTGTTGTTGTTGTTGTTGTTGTTGTTATTATTATTATTATTATTATTATTATTATTATTATTATTATTATTATTATTATTATTATTATTATTATTATTATTATTATTATTATTATTATTATTACCTCTGAGGATGAGTTATTTTTGAATTGGCACATGCCCTAATGTGACAGTGGCCTTCACATTACAGCTGTTGCATTGCACTATAATTATCTAGTGTTCTAGACAACAGAATAGCAGAATAAAAGAGGTGGAAGGGACCTTGGAAGTCATCTAGTCCAACCTCCTGCTCAGGCAGGAAACTCTATACCATTTCGGACAAATGGCTGTCCAGTCTCTTCTTAAAAACTTCCAGTGTTGGAGCATTCACCGCTTCTGGAGGCAGGTTTTTCCACTGGTTAATTGTTGTAACTGTCAGGAAGTTTCTCCTTAGTTCTAGGTTGCTTCTCTCCTTGATTAGTTTCCATCCGTTGTTTCTTGTCTTGCCTTCATGTGCTTTGGGGAATAGCTTGACTCCCTCTTCTTTGGGGCAGCCCCTGAGATATTGGAAGGCTGCTATCATGTCCCCCCTCGTCCTTCTCTTCATTAGACTCGAGACATACCCAATTCCAGCAGCCATTCCTTGTATGTTTTGGCCTCCAGTCCCCTAATCATCTTTGTTGCTCTTCTCTGCCCTCTTTCTAGAGTCTCTACATCTTTTTTACATCGTGGTGACCAAAACTGGATGCTGCAGGACAATTTAACAGTTCTATTTAATTATTTAAAGTAAATAAAAAAATATGTTAATTTTTGCCATTCACACTTCATTCTGTCCCTCCTTTTGCATCCTTTCTTTAATGATCCTATTCCACCATGTCTTTGATATTAGTGTAACTGTTGTCCCGCAGCTGGTTGTCCTGCGGCAAGTTGACCATGGCAAGTTGGCTCCTGCAAGTTGGCCATGGTGAAATGGCCTCACCCCCTTAAGCTAGGGGTAGGCAACCTTGGCCCTTTTATGACTCGTGGACTTCAACTCCCAGAATTCCTGAGCCAGCCATGCTGAGGGGAAAGGGAGAGGTTTCCAAACTGAGCCATGGTGGCTCAGGAATTCTGGGAGTTGAAGTCCACGAGTCATGAGGGGGCCATAGTTCCCCCATGCTGGCTCAGGAATTCTGGGAGTTGAAGTCCACGAGTCATGAGGGGGCCATAGTTCCCCCATGCTGGCTCAGGAATTCTGGGAGTTGAAGTCCACAAGTCATAAAAGAGCCAAGGTGGCCTACCCCTGCTCTAAGCAATACCTGAATGGATCTCCATAATTTTAAGCCTCTGTTCATTAGGTTTCCCCAATCTGAGTATCCATCAGAGAAGATGTCCTACAGTTCTCATCCTTCCAAGGTGGCCCAGATATTAGGAGAGATTGGAGGACATGGGATCAATTCTAGCATGATACATGGGTCTCTGTGGGCATGCGCCATAAAGAAATGCCCAAATTCTCTGAATTATTATTATTATTATTATTTGTTTGGTTGTTTGGCAGTCTACCCTTTTGTGGGTGAACTCACCGTCACACGGTCTTGTTCTCTGACCTGCAACCTTTCCGAGATAGATGAAATTGGTTCCACACGTCTGGTGACCTGTTGCCACACCAACCTCTGCAACCGTGATGGGGCCTCCTGGCTAGAGATCAGCTACACCATGTTGGGAGGAATTCTGGCTTCTTTCTTCCTCTTCCTCAACTGAGACTGAATTTCTCCATGATTTGGCAGAGAGCCTACTTCACTTTCCTAGAACATGGGCTCAACGATGGGTTGTCTCCTCTTCCTGGAAACCTGTTTGTCTCAAATAAAGAAAATGGGAACAGAAACGGTCTGAAAGTTACTGCAAACATAGATGGGAGAGAATATTTGTAACTCAGGGCTGAACTGTGGGGTCCTTGGTGCTCTCTGAGCTGGGTTGCTTTCTTGAAGACATTTCAAAGTGCAACTAGGCAATATCATCAGTGCTAGAAGAGAGTGGGGTTTGTGGAGTGGTTGAGAAGAGAAGGAGGAGGAGAAGGGAAGGAAGAGGAGGAGGGAAGGAGGAGGAGAAGGGAAGGAGAATGGAAGGAGGAGTCCTTGGTGCTCTCTGACCATTGTTGTTTTCTTGCAGACATTTCATTACCAAACTAGGCAACATCATCAGTGGTAGTAGGGAGTGGGGTTTGTGGAGTCCAGGAGAGAGGGAAAAGGAGGAGGAGGAGGAGGACTGTGGGGTCCTTGGTGCTCTCTGAACTGGGTTGTTTTCTTGAAGACATTTCAATGTGCAACTAGGTAACACCATCAGTGCTAGAAGACAGTAGGGTTTGTGGAGGTGAGGAGAAGGGAAGGAGGAGGAGAATGGAGGGAAGGGGAGAAGGGAGGGAGGAGGAAGAGAAGAGAAGGAGAAGGAGAAGGGAAGGAGGAGGACTTGGTGCTCTCTGACCATGGTTGCTTTCTTGCAGATGTTTCATCACCCAACTAGGTAAGATCATCAGTGCTAGAAAGGAGTAGGATTTGAGGAGTGGAGGAAAAAGGGAGGAGGAGGAAGAAGAGGAGGAGGACGACAATGACGACGATGACAACAACAACTGTGGGGTCCTTGGTTCTTTCTGAGCTTGGTTGTTTCTTGTAAACTGATGAGAACACTACTTGTGCTCCTAACTTTTTTAACTTTGTTGTCTAGTTGTTTGTAATCCCTCACTATTATACTCAGGTTGTCTGTTGTGTCGTTCGTCCCAATGTGGAGGAGGAGGAGGGGGTAGTAATCTGTGGGCCTAATTCTTTTGGTTAGGTCCTCAGCCAGGTCTTTGAGTTTTACTCCAGGGTGACAACATAACTCCCTGGATTGTATGTCCGGCCTGCAGATGGATGATTCCACTCCTTTGAGGATAGAGTCTCCTATTGCCAAAACTCTCCTTTCTTTTTTGGCGGGGCTGCAGTCTGGGGTGCTTTTCTGTTTATCTCTGGTGTGTTTGTTGATGCGGCTTTTTAAGGGATATTTGAAGTGACTGTTGAAGGAAAAGTCTTCATCGTGGTTCAGTCCAAGCCAGGAATAAACAACATGGTGACTGCTTTAGAAAGAAGGCTGCAGTTTATTGGAGAGGAGAGCCAGACAGAAAGATGGCTCTGGAAGAAAAGAGCTTGAGCACATGTAGGAAGTGGGTTTTTATACCCTCTGGAGCCTTTTGTTTGGAGTTGTTTCCTGTTCCTGTTTGAGGCATGAACTTTGACCTGAGTCTGAGTGTGCCCTTTGGTATCTGTGGTTTAATCCTTTTATGTCCTGTCTTAGAGTTTGGGTGGGGTATGTAGATTAGGTGTCTTTGTCTTCTTAATCTTCTAGCTGGGGGCTTCCAACCTTCCTGGATTATTTACATCTGCATTTCTACAGAGCTGGTTTCTACTTGGGGGAGGGAGACTTGGGGCTATTAAGAAAAACTGGGCATGCTTTTCTGCCTCTTTAAGATACTTTGAGGAAATATATTTGTCTGCCCTTTTAGTATTTCCTTCTCTGGAGGGTTGACTTCCCACATGACTTTTTTTAGGGATATTTGAAGTTGTTTCTTTGCTAGGTGTCTGCTTGTCTTCTTTGAGGGGGAGGTTGTGTGTCTGCGTGTTTCCATCTAAGGGGAGAAATCGAATGCTCAGTTTTAATGGGGCTGCTTCTGGTTGGGTGGGATTGGGCCGAAGAGGTTTGTTTGTTGTATGCTGTTTCTTTCTTTGGGTATTGTGTTTCCTTCTGTGTGTGACATACCTCCATTTGTCTTCCTCCAAGGGTTTATTGGTAGGGTCAAGTCCCCTGGGAGTTATTTGTTTGTTGTTTGGTTTGGTTTGGGGGGAGCTTTCTTTTGTACGTTGGGGTTTGGCTCGAGTTGCCTACAAGTTCCCAACCTTTTCCTGTAGTAGTTCACATAATTTAGGGGACTGGAGGCTAAAACATATAAGGAACGGTTGCTGGAATTGGGTATGTCTAGTTTAATGAAGAGAAGGACGAGGGGGGACATGATAGCAGTCTTCCAGTATCTCAGGGGCTGCCCCAAAGAAGAGGGAGTCAAGCTGTTCTCCAAAGCGCCTGAAGGCAGGACAAGAAGCAACGGATGGAAACTGTTCAAGGAGAGAAGCAACCTGGAACTAAGGAGGAATTTCCTGACCGTGAGGACAATTAACCAGTGGAACAACCTGCCTCCAGAAGCTGTGAATGCTCCAACACTGGAAGTTTTTAAGAAGAGACTGGACAGCCATTTGTCTGGAATGGTCTAGGGCAGGGGTAGGCAATCTCAGCTCTTTTATGACTCATGGACTTTAAGTCCCAGAATTCCTGAGTTAGCATAGCTGAAGTCCATGAGTCATAAAAGAGCCGAGGTTGCCTATCCCTGGTGTAGGGTTTCCTGCCTCAGCAGGGGGTTGGACTAGATGACCTCCAAGGTCCTTTCCAACATCATCATCATCATCATCATCATCATCACCATCACCATCACCATCACCATCACCATTATTATTATTATTATTATTATTATTATTATTATTATTATTATTATTATTATTATTATTATTATTATTATTATTATTATTATTATTATTATTATTATTATCATCATCATCATCATCATCATCATCATCATCATCATCATCATCATCATCATCATCATCATCATCATCATCATCATACATGGAATGTGTATTGCATACCACAATAGTATCAGTCACCTGTTTCATGAGTTTGTTGCTTGATAGTCCCTCTTTTTGGTTGGTGGATGTGCTTTGCTGGTGATTTTGCCTATTTTGCTGTCCTTTTTCCTGCCTGTTTGTGCTTGTTTTTGTGCCTTGTTATTTTGGTGTAGGTGAAGTATGAGGTAGTATGCCCTTTGGCTTTGAGAGAAGAAAAATGACAGTTTATATTGAGGCTAAGGGTTATTGTTTTCTTGATTCGCTCCTTATTTGTCTCTGTCCTCTCTACCTTGGTTTTCTGACTGCCTTTGTGTGCTCAGCCAGTCTTTCCGGTTTTCCCTCAGTTGCCTCTAGCCGTTGCACAAACAATCTTGGGTGTGAGAAAGACAGAAGTCAAACTACCTTTCCTGGACTGGTCCTGTTGTATGAATCCCAAATCGCAACCTGTGGAATTGTGCCCAGGTCCTGCTCAATCCGTCCTCCAGTCAAGACTGAAGTACAAATTGGCTAAACGGATAGACAATCTATTACAAAGCACACTACCAAAGGGGGGGGGGGGTTTGTGGCACAGAGCCTAAACAAATGATTGTAAGTCGAGGACTAACTGTACACACCTTCAGAAAGGCCTTAGGTTGTGTGTGCGTGCGGCGTGCTTACCTGTGTATCTCTGTACAGACACACTCATGGTGAGAACAATTCTTAATCTTTGTAGCTTGTCTGATTGCAAGCGGAGCATCCCAGCGAAGGAACTCCACAGGAAAATGGAATGGGGTTGGCATTAGTTCGGCATGCAGAAACTGAAAGGGTGGAAGTGGTGACCAGACAGTGAAGGGACTTCCTTTTAGTACAGTGATTATTTTAATCTACAGGTAGTAGTAAGGACTTATGACTGGTCCTTGCACCTACAACCATCACTGTATTATCCTCCTCCTCTCTGCAAGTTCCACTCCCTTCTAGCACTGATGATGTTACCTAGTTGGGTAATGAAACGTCTGCAAGAAAACAGCCAAGCTCAGAGAGCACCGAGGACCCCACAGTCCTCCTCCTCCTCCTCCTCCCCCTCCTCCCTCCCCCTCCTCTATGCAAGTTCCACTCCCTTCTAGCACTGATGATGTTGCCTAGTTGGGTACTGAAACATCTGCACAAAAACAACCAAGCTCAGAGAGCACCAAGGGTCCCACAGTCGTCCTCTCCTCCTCCTCCTCCCCTCTCCTCCTCCTCCTCCTCCTCCTCCTCCTCCTCCTCCTCCACCACCACCACCACCACCACCTCCTCCTTCCCTTCCTGTCCTGACAGCCCAGGAATGCAGGACCTTATTCAGAATCCATAAACATAATGGGGTACCTATGAAACTGTCCATCTTCCCCAAGAGGGAGATTTTGCTGGAATAATAAATCAATACAACCGTCTCTTGATTTGGTTGGGGTGTGTGTGTGTCAAGAAATAAATATATCGTCAGATTCAACATCCTTTCTTGACTACAGTTTACTTTTGCTGGAGCTACCAGTATTAGACAAGGAGACTGACCGTCTGGCTTTTCCCCTCGTCATCCCAGACAAATAACATTTCTATCTGGGAAGAAAAGGAATTGAAAATAACCAAATGAAAAACCGTGAACTTTACTAACGGGTAAACTACAATGGGTGATTCAGAAACCATAAGACTGCACACCAAGGTATCCCTTGACACGGATCACTGTAAACTATGCTTGTGAGAGAATCACAGTTTAGCCATCTCAGAAAAGCTGCTTTCGACGAATTAAATTTTGAAGTGTTCTCAACATAAGCCTGGTTGGCTTTGAAAGCTTCTCTGCGGGATTTACGGCTCACTGTTTCAGAAGACCTGACCTAGAGGCACTGTCCTTCATTCTCAGTGGAATTACAGAGGCATACTCTGGATTTTAACCAGCTCATCACATGCTTTAGGTTATTATTTCTCAACCTTGCCGACTTGAATAGCTGTGGACTTCAACTCACTCCCAGAATTTTCCAGCCAGCATAACTGGCTGGGGAATTCTGGGAATATCAGAATAGCAGAGTTGGAAGGGACCTTGGAGTTCTTCTTGTCCAACCGCCTGCTCAGGCAAGAAAACATAGAATAGAATAGAATAGAATAGAATAGAATAGAATAGAATAGAATAGAATAGAATAGAATAGAATAGAATAGAATAGAATAGAATAGAGGAATGAAGAGAGGAGAGAATAGAATAGAATAGAATAGAATAGAATAGAATAGAATAGAATAGAATAGAATAGAATAGAATAGAATAGAATAGAATAGAATAGAATAGAATAGAGAGAGGAGAGAATAGAATAGAATAGAATAGAATAGAATAGAATAGAATAGAATAGAATAGAATAGAATAGAATAGAATAGAATAGAATAGAATAGAATAGAATAGAGCTGGAAGGGACTTTAGAGGTCTTCTACTCCAGCCCCTGCTCAAGCAGGAAAACCTATACCATCTCAGACAGGTGAATGTCTAGTCTCTTCTTAAAAATCTCCAGTGATGGAGCGTCCATGGTTTCTGGTGGCAAGCTATTCCACTGGTTGATTGTCCTCACTGTCAGGAAGTTCCTCCTTAATTCCAGGTTGCTTCTCTCTTTGGTCAGTTTCCAACCATTGTTTCTTGTCCTGCCCTTTGGTGCTTTGGTGAACAACCTGGCCCCCTCTGCCTTGTGGCAGCCCCTCAAATACTGGAACACCGCTATCATGTCTCCCCTATTTCTTCTTTTCTTTAGATTAGCCAGACCCAAGTCCTGTAACCTATACCATTTCAGACAAAGAATTGTCCAATCTCTCCTTTAAAACTTCTAGTGTTGGAGCATTCACAACTTCTTGTTCCACTGGTTAATTGTTCTCACTGTCAGGATGTTTCTCCTTAGTTCTAGATTGCTTCTCTCCTTGATGAGTTTCCATCCATTGCTTCTTGTCCTGCCTTCAGGCGCCTTGGAAAATAGCTTCGCTCCCTCTTCTTTGTGGCAACCCCTGAGATATTGGAACACCGCTAGTCCTACTTTTCATTAGAGTAGACCAGGGGTAGGGAACCTTGGCTCTTTTATGACTTGTGGACTTCAATACCCAGAATTCCTGAACCAGCCATGCTAACTCAGGAATTCTGGGCGTTGAAGTCCACAAGTCATAAAAGAGCCAAGCTTGCCTACCTCTGGATTTGACATACCCAATTCCAGCAACTGTTGTTTATGTGTTTTATCCTCCAGCCCCCTGATCATCCTTGTTGCTCTTCTCTGCAGTCTTTCTAGAGTCTCAACATCTGTTTTATATAGTGATGACCAAAAGTGGATGCAGGATTCCAAGTGTGGCCTTACCAAAGCATTATAATGTCATATTAACACTTCATGTGATCTTGATTCTGTCCCTCTGTTGATGCAACCTAGGATTGCATTGGCTTTTTTGGTTGCTGCAGCACATGGCTGCCTGATATTTAAGTGATTTTCCACTAGGATTCCAAGATCCCTCTCACAGTTACTATTACTGAGTAACGTAGCACCTATACTGTACCTGTGCATTTGGTTTTTCTCGCCTAAATGTAGAGTCTTATTTTCTTTTTTCACGATCGAATGTCGTTTTGTTAGATAGTACCCAATGTTCAAGTCTGTCGTGATCCTTCTGTATTTTAAGCCTGCCTTAGTGGAAATCCACAACTCTTCAAGTCGCCAAGGTTGTGTAACCTTTTGGGGCACCATGATGCTCTACCAAAATAAGGGGTTTTCTTGCAAAGCTACTGTTTTAATTCCTTTCCTATGTTGAGAGTAGAGATACAACTTTCTGTTCTTGTGTGATCTGTGTGCGGGCAACATCTAAGATGCAAAATGACCAGATCCCAGATGCAGAGAAAACACGCCAAAGTGAAATTTCCTTACCCAGTTGGTCCTCTTCTTACAGCCATTCATTTAGGGACTGCTCCAAGTTATAACAGGACTTACGACCTGACCTCGCGCTAACAACCATTGCTGAATCCCTATGGCCACGTGATCAAAATTCGGGCAATGTATAACCAGCACGAATTTAGGGTGGTTTTGGATCACGCGATCACCATTTGTGATCTCCCCAGCTGGCTCCCTACAAACGAAGTCAATGGGGGAAGCTGGATTCGCTTAACGACTGCTTCATTCACTTAAGAAGGGCAGGGATCGCTTTAACAACTGCGCCAAGAAAGGTTGTAAAACGGGGGTACAACTGGCTTAAAAAACGGTCTGGCTTAGCCACGGAAATGTTGGGCGGTCAATTGTGGTTATACGCACAAGCGAAGTCAAGGGGGGTTAATGCTTCACCCCCTTAACAACCGCAATGATTTCTTTGACAACCGTGGCAAAAAAAAAGGTTACAAAATTGGGTGTGACCCACTTAATATCCGTTGTACTTAGCAACGGAGATTCTGGCCCCCAATTGTGGTGGTCAGACGAGAACTACCTGTATGGTGTTTGAAGACACACTTGGTATCCCGAGTTTCAAAGACATACACATGAAAATTTCCAGAAAATCTTTATTATGTTTTGATTTTGTCAACACAGTATAGACCTTGATGGTTGCAAACCAACACATTGAACCCCACGAATAAAAGCAAATATACGTGTCCCAGGATAATGTTGCAAGATCCAATCTGGGTTGATTTTGTCTTCTGAGCTTTCAGATTCATGCTGGAGCCCCATCAGGGAACTTCTCTCTAACAGAGTGTGTGCTGTTTTCTGTGTGGTATTTATATGGTGCCTGTTGTATGTGGGTTTTTCGATGTTGATTGGGTGTATTGATGGCTGGCTATTAAGCGGTTGGCTGTCATTTGCTTGTGTTGCCCGGCCCTCGCCTTCTAAGTGCTTGATAAGCTGGTGGTAAATCAGTACTCCTATTGCCCTTCCAGGGGCCCGTTTCCCAGGCTTCAATCACTTCCCCAGATGTTTTTGTGCCTGCTCGGCCAACAATCTTAGTAGCTTATTGCCCCATCAATAAGTTCCTCCTTTCAAAGCCCAGTTGAAATAATTTCCCTAGTTGTTTCTGTGCCTGCTTGGCCAACAATCTCAGTAGCTGCAAAATTGAATGTGTCCTTGTTCATTGCAGTGTGAGGCTACCAATGAGTTTGTGTCTCCTCGAAGAGTCAGACGAGAAGACAATGAACATGGACACACATTCAATTTTGCAGCTACTAAGACTGTTGACCAAGCAGGCACAAAAACAGCCAGGGAAATTACTTCAATTGGGCTTTGAAAGGAGGAACTTATTGATGGGGCAATAAGCTACTAAGATTGTTGGCCGAGCAGGCACAAAAACAGCTGGGGAAGTGATTGAAGCCTGGGAAACAGGCCCCTTGAAGGTCAATAGCAGTACTGATTTACCACCAGCTTATCAAATACTTAGAAGGCGAGGGCCGGGCAGCACAAGCAAATGACAGCCAACCACTTAAAAGCCAGCCATAAACACAATCAACATCTAAAGATCCACATACAACAGGCACCATATAAATACCACACAGAGAACAGCACACACACTGCTAGAAAGAAGTTCCCTGAGGATGGGCTCCAGCATGAGTCTCTAAGTTCAGGAGATTAAACCATCTAGTCCCAGCAACCGACCCAGATTGGATCCTGCACAATTAACCCCACGATCTCCCAAGCAGGCCTAAAACTCAACTGCTCCTAACTTGGGCAGGTGATCACCTTTAAAATATGCAAATTGGCTGCCTCTGCAGGCAATGTTGCACAACAGCTCTGGTTGCAGAACGGCGTTGCAAAAACTCTGATGAAAGTTCTAATCACAATTTATGCAACTTGCCCTTCTATGAAATTAGCATTTGGAAACGCGGTAAGATGAAGACACGGTCCCGGGGTTCATCCTAGGAACGATGTTGGCACCAACTGACCCAGTGAGGTGTCTTTACCTGTCCAAATCTAATTAAATCTTCTATAGGTATCAGATCAAAAGTTTCCTTTTTTTCTTCAGACCCACCGCCTTCCATTCGTTAGGGCTGATCCTGCTGTTCTTTCAGTCCACAGAATATGGCAGCATCTGGTAGACCACCATGACGAGGAAGTCCATCAATGTCCTTTCTCAAACGATGTAAATTATATAGTTTGTGTCAGTCTTTGCAAAATGAGATTATGATGGGTGTACTTGACCCTCCTACCCTCTCCCCAACCCCTTGGATACTCATGACGAACACTAGATACGGTTATGAATAACATCTCTTTGGCTTTATACAGAAGAACAGGTGGCCCAACCGTTTCTGAAGATGGCCCATCAGCAGATCTGAAGAAACCTTCTACTCGCTTTTGTTGCTTTGCTGGAGTTCCTTCTTTACTCTTTCGCTGTTGATTTGGTTACTTTTCAGCCAGTAGTGGACATCTTTGGGGATTTCAGGAGAGTCTACCTGCAATTAAAACACACAATCAAATCACACAAATTAAACAGACAGGGAGGATGGAGGCCAGGAGGACTTAAACAGAGGCGTGCAAAATTGGAGTCCGAGTGCTTCTAACTATTGGGGGAAACATCCATGTTTTCCATAGAATTATCGGCTACTTTATGTTTCTTTCTTGGCGCCATTTTAGAGCTGGAATTTGCAACAAAGGAAAAGAAGACTCCATGGGTCTCGTTTGGAAGAACAGAAGCCAAGTAGAAACACTTACAAACACTTTTATCCCTTCCTTTCATTATAAAGGGGACATTGGGTTAGTGATCAAGCACCAAGTTCAAATCTACGGGTAGTCTTCAAGTTATGACGGACCCGAAAAAGGGGACGTATGTGACCCATATACAAATTTCCAGCGGTCATGTGGCTGCACTTTGGGAGCTCAGCAACACAACCACATTTATGGCCCTTTGGTCATGTGACCACATTTTACAAGGGTTTTCTGGAAAACGGACACTTACTTTAAGTTTTCAGGAACACCACTCCATAGCACACAATGGGTCCACTTAACAACTGCGTGGAATTCCCTTAACGACCATTGCAAAAAAATGCATAAAATCGGTTCCGTCACCAACCCGTTTTACAACCATTCTGTAACTTTGAGGACTATCTGGACAACATTCTAAGATTTTGTTGAAGGAAAAGTCTTCATCAGGGTTCAGTCCAGGCCGGGAATAAACAACATGGCGACTGCTTTAGAAAGAAGGTTGCAATTTATTGAAGAGGAGAGCCAGACAGAAAGATGGCTCTGGAAGAAAAGAGAGAGAGCACATGTAGGGAGTGGGTTTTTATACCCTCTGGAGCCTTTTGTTTGGAGTTGTTTCCTGTTCCTGTTTGAGGCTTTGTATTTCCTGTGTCATGTACTTTGACCTGAGTCTGAGTGTGCCCCTTTGGCATCTGTGAGTTAATCCTATTATGTCCTGTTTTAGAGTTTGGGTGGGGTATGTAGATTTTAGGTGTCTTTGTCTTCCTAAGCTTCTAACTGGAGGCCTCCAACCTTCCTGAATGGATTATTTACATCTGCATTTCTACAAAGCTGGTTTCTGCTTGGGGGAGGGAGACTTGGGACTATTAAGAAAAACTGGGCATGCTTTTCTGCCTCTTTAAGATCCTTTGAGGAAATATTTTTTATGCCCTTTTAATATTTCCTTCTCTGGGGGGGGGGTGACTTTCCACAATTTAAATACAGAATTATGATCCTGGAAATAAAGAGAAACATCTTAACAGTTAACCAGTGGAACAGCTTGCCACCAGAAGTTGTGGGTGCTTCATCACTGGAACTGGACAGCCACTTATCTGAAATGGTATAGAGTCTCCTGCTTGAGCAGGGGGTTGGACTAGAAGACCTCCAAGGTCCCTTCCAGCTCTATTCTGATTGATTGATTGATTGATTGATTGATTGATTGATTGAACTGGAGGAGGAGGAGGAGGAGGAGGAGAAGGAGGAGGAGGAGGAAAAAATGCAGATGCTGCACTCTTAGATTGAATCCATGAGTTTTGTTATGAAATGCTACATCAAATTAACCCAAAAGTCTCATAAAGAATAACATCTTTAAACTAACAGAAATGCAGTAAGCTTGCAGTAAGTTAAGTACACTCAAAAGTTCTCTCTATCTATCTATCATCTGTCCATCTGCCACTCTGTTTGTCTCACTCTTATCTATCTATCTATCTATCTATCTATCTATCTATCTATCTATCTATCTATCTATCTATCTATCTATCTATCTATCTATCTATCTATCTATCTATCTATCTATCTATCTATCTATCTATCTATCTATCTATCTATCTATATCTCTGTCTGCCTGTCTATCTTTATCTATCTATCGATCTATCTATCTATCTATCGCTATCTAGCTATCTATCCATCCTCCATCCATACCATCATCCATCCATCCATACATCCACCCACCACCCACCCATACCATCCCATCCCCATCCATCCCTCCCATCCCATCCCATCTTATCTTATCTTATCTTATCTTATCTTATCTTATCTTATCTTATCTTATCTTATCTTATCTTATCTTATCTTATCATCTTATCTTATCTTATCTTATCTTATCTTATCTTATCTTATCTTATCTTATCTTATCTTATCTTATCTTATCTTATCTTATCTTATCTTATCTTATCTTAATTGATACAGAACATCCCTGTCTCCGGCAATCTAAAAACTATAGGGCTATCAGTGCATCTAACATAGATGTGTGTGGACAAGAATACCAACCTTGCTGTCAAGCAAAATCAAGCTTTCAATAGCGAGTGCCACACAAAGTACACTAACCAAATAGGAGGTAGGACAATAGGGGAACTCAGGCACCACACAGGTTATGTAGAAAGTAAACACAGGGTCAGTCATAAAGGACTCAAATGTCTATACACCAATGCACAGAGTATGAACAGCAAACACGGTGAACTAGAAATTCAGGTTAATGAGGGCAGATATGATATTGTTGCCATTATAGAAACATGGTGGGATGAAACCCACAAATGGAACACACAGCTAGAGGGATTTAAATTATTTAAAAGAAACAGACCAAATAAAAGAGGAGGTGGAATTGCTCTCTATATAAGAAATAACTACATCTCTACAGAAAGAGAGCACAACATGATGAAACTGTCTTGAATGCATTTGGGTCAATATAAAAAGGGGGGGGGGAAAGTGACATTGCCATAGGTGTATACTACAGGCCGAACCAACCAAACGAGGAAATAGACGGAACTTTTTTTTGCTAGTCGCTAACTAAGGTATGTAGGAAGTAGGAAGCACTCACGAATAGTATGGGCGGACTTTAACTACCCTACATCACCTGGGAGACAAACTCTGCACCAAATGGAAGATCAAACAGATTCCTGACAAACCTAGCAGACAACTTTGTCTCCCAAAAGTAGAGAAGGGAACTAGGGGATTAGCCATATTGGATCTAATTCTCACTACCAAAGGCAAAATGATAGAAGGTGTGGAAGCCACAGGAATCTTGGGGGGGGGGGGGATCATGCAATATTGGAATTCAACATTATGGAAGCACAAGCAATAGAACACAGTCAAACTAGAGAGCTAAACTTTGAGAGAGCTAATTTCAATAAACTTAGAAAGGGCTTAGGAAGGATTCCATGGATGAGAATCCTCCAGGGGAAAACAACTCAAGAAGATTGGAAATTTGAAAAGCGAGATAATCAGAAAGGCCCAGTCTAGCACAATTTACCAGACAAAGAGGAAAAATACAGCCTCAAAAGAAACCAGCATGGCTGCATAAAAGAATCCTGATAAATTGAAAGATAAAAAGGACAAGTC